>JALIZF010000767.1:0-78916 GCA_029948255.1 Telmatactis stephensoni
GTTACAAAATTGTGACTGAAGCAGAAAATTACACATCAAGAACTAACTCAGCAAGCGAACTTAATAATGAGGTGGCGCGGGAAGGAGGTACTGGCCAGCTTCCAAAGACCTGAACTACCACTTAAGTTAATTGATAAACATATATTGATAGTTTACATCAGTGATATATTTTGAAAAACAATGGCGCCATTTTTTTAAAGAAATTAGCTCTAAAGCTGATATTGCACGAGACGACTTGCAACAACGATTTTCAGTCGCGCAACACCGGTACAACTTGAATCAAACTCGTCATATTGTGTTGCAAATTTTTAATCCAAATCAAAACCTTGCAACGTGTTGCTGAAGCAAAGATTGGGCTGAAAATCGTTCCGTTTGGTTTGTTACATGCACAGAAAAAAATGTCAATTCCCAGCTTGAGTAAAACATGGGGTTTCCCTGGGTCTAACCAGGAAATCCCTGGCCGGAATGTGTTCTATTTTTGCAAGTTTGGGTATTACAGATTTCCCAAGTAAAATAGAACAGATTCCCAGTTTAGACCCAAGAAAACTCCAAGTTGGGAATTGACATTTTTTTTCCTGTGATTGTATAAACTTGCGCACAAAATCGTCGTTACAAATCGTCTTCGCGTAACAACTCAAAGAGAGGCACGTCCGAACAAATTCTGAACGCATGGCATGACAACAAAATAGATCTAACCTTATTAGTATATAGTTTGAAAGGTCATGATCAGAAAAGGTAGTGCTCAGAAACATAGGCTCCTACTATATGTTACTAATTCAGATTCACCAAATTCCCTTTAATGCAGCTCTGAACTTCAATTCAAACACGAAGAATGATTACTTGACTGATGGTCGCATTTTTTGATGTTTTAAATTGCTAAAAAAATTACCTCTACTAATGACAGTTCCGATTTCAAACAAATTAGCAATACTGTACTTAAAAATAGAATAGAAATAAAGCTTACTTATATTAAAACTCGGCATGCCACCTCCATCGCGAGCAAAAAGACATTCACCGCAGCTTCGCAGCTACATGCACACACATAATTTTTCCCTGGCCAGTTTTCCTTTATCTAAAAGCTGCCACGCTAGTTTAGTTTGAGTAAAGAATCTTGTAACACATTACATCTTGTCCAATGTCATTTGAGCCCTCCCCCCCCCCCAAAATAATCATAATTACACCTCTTTCAAAGAAAATATTGCCTGCCTCAAAGTATCACTGACTATTAGTTAAATTGCGACGTAGGAGATCTATATATCGCCGGCGTACTAAAGAGCTAGCCTGAAGATTGCGAATATGGAAAAAAGCCAGTTTTCATTAAGTTTCAAGCCTCATGTGATCATTCGTTTTTATGTAAAAAAATAAAAAGTGAAAAAAAAAAAAAAAAAGAAAAGAAAAAAAAAACGTTACTAAGGACTTGAACAGCTGACTTCAATAAAAGCCGACTAGAAGTTTCTAGACTAGCAGTAGTGATTCTGGGTGTGATGTCGATCATTGACTTATTTATACACCAATCGAACAGACTTCGGAAATTGACCAACAATTAACAATTCTCTATTAATTGTCTTGCTTCTCAGTTTTTGGCTTCACAGAAGACCCACAGTGACTTAGTCAATCGTTGTTTTTTACACCTAACAATATTCATCTTTATTTTTCATCTTTCAAATTTGTTGTAAGTCAGGTTTTTTTCATAGTAAGCACACCTAAACAATTAATAGAATAAAATATTGGATCTAAATATTCGTGTTATGAACAATCTGTACTCGTTTTTGTACACTGACAGTGGTGATATTTATTACATTTAGTAAATACTATAGGATTTATAGAATAATCTATGGTTATCAATCAATATCTTAGGCGTCTTTGAATATATCTAACAAACTTGATGTGTAGAATTTACATGCAAACAACACTTTTTACTCGTTTTTGTACACTGACAGTGGTGATATTTATTAAATTTAGTAAATACTATAGGATTTATAGAATAATCTATGGTTATTAGGCGTCTTTGAATATAACTAACAAAACTTGATAATGCATAGAACTTACATGCAAACAACACTTCGTCTTGCTTGTCAGCGAAGGCTCTTCACACATAGGATCAGCAATATTACAAACGTCAAGAACCTTTTCAGTTCATTGTCTTAAACCATCTAAGTTTGAGCTGTGCCACACTAAAACTGCTCAATACAGCTCGAATGAAGAGTTCCGCGTCGTTTTAACTGAAGAGAAAGAGTGAAAAATATCACGCCAATGTCCTGTTTGCGTCCTGCTCAGTCGCTTGACGTTCACCGGAGAACACCTGGTTTTGTTAATGCCAGGACACTTTTCTGACAAACAGACTAAAAATGACTTCAGCAGAAATTGAAAGAAATCTCACAACTTCCGCTTTACCTCTTCAAAACGGTTCTTCAAAATAAATTGTCCTTCTTTCGCAGATTTTGAAAATTCTGCCTCACGCTGTTTGCAGCTGGTCATTCTTTTTAAAAAACATAAATCTTCTGTTTACTTAAGTTTGAAATTGATTTTGCGAGCAAACTGCTAATCAGTCAAACGTTGGCGAAGCGCATGAACTTCGACTAAGTATACTTTTCAAAATCGATATGTTGAAAGAAAATGTGTCAAATTACACATGCTGTGGATTTCAGGCAAGAACAGTATTATTTTTGTTGTTTAGTTCTTATTTAGGGGATAGGGATTTGTATTTTGATCTATGAGTTGATTGGGTCTTCCGTGCACGTCTTTGGGTAAACGTTGCTTCGTCAATACAGATGCCTTGTAACATTGCGGCTTGTCGATCAAATGGTATCAAAGCTAATATGGCCATGATTATTACTTCAACAGCTCAATCATTAATATTCATTAATCATTATTAGAATTATTACTGAATAGGCTTTTTGCGAAGAACATCGATAAGGTGCAGATGAATATATTACTAATACTGTATCAAGAAAAATAAAAAAAATATACAAAGAGTTTAAATATGCTACGAAATTAATTTTTCTTTCCATAATACTGTTGAAATAATACTGTATCATTACTCATTTTACTCATTAATTATTATTATAGAATTATTACTGAATAGGCTTTTTGCGAAGAACATCGATAAGATGCAGATGAATATATTACTAATTAATACTGTATCAAGAAAAATAAAGAAAAATATACAAAGAGTTTAAATATGCTATGAAATTAATTTTTCTTTCCATAATACTGTTGAAATAATACTGTATCTTTACTCATTTTTCTCATTAATTATTATTAGAATTATTACTGAATAGGCTTTTGCGAAGAACATCGATAAGATGCAGATGAATACAGCTATTTCAAAAAACGTTGAATACTGAATTCTACATTCTGCATACTGAATAGTGTACTCCAAGACTTACAAATTGCATTTTTGATCATTTCCGTTGTCGTTTTTGCCACTTATTTGCCTAGTTATAGCTGTTATAGAGGATTTTCACTATGTCATCTCCAAAACAAACTGAACTACAAGGCATTTTGCAGCCTAGTCCCCAGGCTATCCCGTCTCTCGTTTCAAAACGTGACGTCACAGAGTGACTCCAACGGGAACGCCTAGCGAATAATGCCAAAGTTCAAGATGGCGGACGCTAACTTTAGACTGACAAACGTGATGCTTTAGAAGACGCTGTTAACTGCACAGTTAAATGCTCCCAGATCTCACAAGACACCCTATATGTGAAATTAACTGAATTGAGCTGAATTCAAAACTCAAGCGGTTGTGTGTTCGCATCGATCGAAGCAATACGATAAGTTGTGTTCGGTCTATTCGATTCTCCACTTCGAAGGTAAAATCTCTTAGTAATTAATGGCTATCTATATATCGCTAAAATTTCTGGTGAATTGAAATTGCTTTATTTACACAGACTACTATCACTAGTTGAGTTAAATCCACATATATTTATGCACTTGAAATAAAACAAATCTCCGTCAGATTCTCTGTAATAAATGTAATGTATCTGATATTTATCAAGTTCCCTTTAGCCGCAACAGGGTTCGATTCAAATTTTATTGTAAACAAACTTCACTCAGTTAGTTTTATAATCACTGCTAAAACTGTGATTGTTTGAAAATGTAATAGATTTGAATAAAATGTACTTGTGCGTAGTCTTGACTCAGAAATCCCCTTACAGTCTATAATCTTCCTCTATGCTTTCTTAAAACATATAAACTCGTAAAAATCCAATTTTTTGGTCTATATTGGTGAATGTCGATACTCATTTCACCGAAATTGTTGGAAAAACTTTAAAAATTCAAGTTGTTTAAGTCAGCTAAAGGTCAGGGACACTGTTGGTCAAATCAGGGACACTTTTGGTCAAATCAGGGACACTTTTGGCATTATTCGCTAGGCGTTCTCTCGCGCTTACGCGCTCGCCCAGGTCTCTCCTCGCGCTTCGCGCTCGCAGAGGAACGCCTGGGTACTAGGCTGGGCATTTTGGTCTTTGAATGCACTATTCAGTATGCAGAATGCAGTATTCAGTATTCAACGTTTTTTGAAATAGCTGTATATTATTAATACTGTATCAAGAAAAATAAAGAAGAATATACAGAGTTTAAATATGCGGCTATGAAATTAATTTTTCTTTCCATAACACTGTTTAAATAATACTTTATCATTACTCATTTTTCTCCAAGATATACGTATTTGAATTATAATTAAACAGTAAACGGGAATTAGTGCTGAATATCGTAGCTATTATCATCACAAATAATCATTATTTTTTATAATATTATCACCAATAGAACATCTATCGCATGGGATCGAAATCGCGCGGTATTTTTCCCAAATCGTAAATGTATCGCAACTTAATTGGTAACAACTTCGAATTCGGATCAGTTCATGAGCCTATCAGCTCTATCACTAAAAGTTCCCTCGACGATCGTGGGGATCTTTATGGGGGTGTTGCAGAGTACCTGAGGCATGAATACAATAAACAAAAACTAAGAAGAAAAGTTTGTAACGAAACAATAACCTAAATACAACTCTAACCAAAAAATCCTTGCTTAAACACTAACGGAAAGACTCGATTTTTGACGTACTTGACATTAAGTGGACGGTGGAATAAAGGTGAATGGTACAAATTTAAATACTTGCCATTACTACCTCAGTCTTTCTTTAAAACTTGGCAAACACTAGGAGATACATATGTTGCAGGTCATGAAGAATTGGACTTGTGGTAGGTGCAATTCCCCTCGTGTATACGCATTTGAAAACGATATGTTGAATTTGCGCGGTATGAATAAATGTTATTATTACGCAAGTTTCCTTTAAAAATCTTCGGTGTTGTGGGAACAAAAACAAACCCTCTTTCCAGGATATGTCTCATGCACTCAAACTGAAACGTCTCCTGACTAATGTTTCACTGAAATAGTATTTCACTAATTAAACATGTCCCTTTTTATATGGAAATTTATTTATATGGGAAATTTCCCCTACTGCTATCCTTAACATCTTTATTATAATGTATATTATATAAATCATTATTTAACTGAAACTTAGCGTACCTTTCTATGGCAATTGGTATAGAGTATTATAGAGTATTGTTATCTGCTGAACGTAAAATTGTTCATCATTCATTTTTGACTATATATAGTGGTTATCAGGCTATCTATGACTTGGAACACAATCAAGAAATCCCAATGATAATCCTTAATGATTACTAAGTTGAATATCACCTCTATTAGTATATCATTGTCACCACAGTCACTTTAGTTTTTAGATTCATGAGACTGAGGCCAAACATGACCATCACAACTAATACCATAGAACTCGGTTAATCAATTTGATTATCGTTATCAGCATTATCTGGTCACTGTCATCTTACATATGAAGTTTCATTGATCAACTAATAAACGCAATTCATGTACCAACGTTTAGCATATATATTGTGTTTATAAGTTAATCAATCGAGCTTCATCACAACCAGAACCATGAACATCATCTCTATCTCTATACATTCATTTTATGAGTTAGCTTTGCTGGCTATTCAGTTATGTCTTTGCCATCGAAACGAAACTATATAATGTCAATATTTTATTGTTCTGATTTCCATTATTATCATCACTTCCGCAAGTTATATCACTATATCATTATACAGGGACAATATTACAACATGCTGTTGTTGAACCCACAAATAATGATTCAGTTTTACAACGATTCAAAGTGGTACCATTTTAAATCGTAGTAAAATCATTACTTGTGGTACGACGACAATATGTTTCTAATATTGTTTGTTTTAGTTTGTTTGGTTCGATACAATATTTGTTCACCAGTGGTCGAAGAGCCTCTTCTAAATTTGTCAGTTTTTCGATATATTTGAGGCGATACATATAAACCGTTAACATGTGAGAAAAAGAAAAAGGAAGGAATAATATGTGAGGTATCGTTGACGAGTAAGATTTGAACAAGTTGTCATTTCACTATAATTAGCGTTGTTAACATGGATGTGACTGAAATATAAATGAATCGCCTGCTTATACAAAAATATCAAATTATAAAACCTAAAAAGGTATTTGTTGGTAAGTAGTGTTCGTCACCAAGTGTATGTATAGTTGAGTTTCTGTAGAGCGTATGGCCCTGGCCTAAACGACGAGGAAACATGTTCAATCAATCAATCATTTATTTACCCACATAACGCTTAGGAGCATTTTGCATACTCATTATAATGCGCACGTGTTAAAATTATTAAAACTATGTATAAAACTATATATATACTATATGATAATCAATTCGGAATCATCACCAGTGCGCGCATGTTTCGTAAAAGTTTTCCGGTTTAGCCACACGAGAAAAATTGCTTCTCTCGACAAATTTTGTTGCCGAAACACCGTTTCTGCAGCATCTCAGAAACATTTCATGTTCCCGGAGAAACGAGAACGATGTTTTCCAATTTTGCTACTAAAGGAAACATGTTATTCAAAAGCGCTCGCAATTTCTGCGGGCTCTTTCAGGCAGACAAGGATAATTAAGCCAAACAAGCAAGAAAAACCTAAAGACACATCATTTGAAAGAGAAAATAAAATTCTAAACAAGAACATTTTGAAATTTTGTTTAGTGTTTCTTAATCACAAATCCGTGCGCGCGTGCATGCGGCAGCTGATTTTGTGGGAAAATGTTTCTTCACAGTTTAGCCACTCAGTAAGTATTTTTTGGAAACATGTTTCTGGAAACGTGTTTCCTCGTTTAGCCAGGACCTATCGGATGGAACGTTTTCCTAACGCGGCGAACAAACAAAAAGAAAGTCTCCTCTGAAAGCTATAAATGGCCATGCATGATTCCATGACGCCTCTAAACTTTTAGTTTCATAAAATATAGTTGGGAAATGGTAAACAAAGCAATGTCAATATGACCAAAACTGAATTTTAACAACTTTCCATTTTACAATCCTGCTATTTTCTTTTGCATTTTTCATTCAGTATCCTAGATCAGTTTCAAATTATTGTGTTATCTCTAGTATATACACTGACCTTAGAATGATTGCTTAGAATCTCCCTGCTCAGAATGACTTCACTAAGAAAACGAACAGCACTACACTTTTCTACTTCAGTGACGTTTCTGGAAGTGTTTTATTCACAAAATGAACCTTATTTGGCTCTCTGCCTCTGATAAATGACGTCACTTGTAGTATTCTGAATTTCAGTCAACCTTCAATAGGCCTATTGGATCAAACATGACACACACAATGCAAATATCCAACTTTTGAACTACCATCAAACAGGTTTCAACTGGTCAAATTTCTCGATATTTTGCATAACAATCATAACAACCAACGTAGAACGTATAGCAAATGGAGAGATCAGACACATCGAAAAAGGGTCCACATAAGTGCAATTGCCTCATCATATAATATGTACACATCTGTTATCAACTTCAAAAGCTTAAGGACGGTGGCCCATATATAATTGCGAACCATTTTTTTTTTTTCAGTTATTTTATATTTACTTTGTAGAATGGGCAAAGGTCTTTTAATTCATGTCACGGGAAAAAAAATTGGGAGTATCCATGCATTTAAAGGAGATAATTAATGATAAACATGGCCAATAAACCCTAACCAGCAATTTTTCGAATTTTTAATATATCATTTTTTCCAATGTTAACTCATGAAGAAGAAGAACGAAAGTAATTTCTTTCTCAAGAAGAATCCTTCAAATGAAAAGGAAAAAAACGATATTATTGAAATTACTGGTACACGTTTTTCTCAATTTTTTGGCCTATTTGTAATTCGTAGGAAACTTGACGTCAAATGCTATTTCTGAGAAAAATATATCGCGAATCATTTTTTATGGTTTAATTTTTTGAATACATATAGCTTAGTTAATCTAAAACCGAATGAGGAAATAAGATTATGGGGTATCCATGCGATTTAAAACGTTATTTGCCGAGAAACGCGCGAAATCTTATTAGAATTTGCCTAAATAACCATGAAATCCCCACCCCTCCCTAGAGAGTGGCAAGGAATACAATGCATTATGGGCCATTTCTACGCTATGCATCTACCCTTACTCCTTGTCGAACTAGATGCGAGAGCTTGAGGTTCATCGTTCGACAAACTACATTTTGAAAATCGTATACCGGCTCTTTCTCCACCTATATACGTTTTGCTGCATCTACTCATATTCCTTTGAGGTTTATCGTTCGACAAACCTTTTGAAAATGCTATATACTCTTTCTTAAATACCACCTATACGTTATGCATCTATCCCATACTCCTTTTCGAACCAGATGCGTGGGCTTAAGGCTTCTCTTTTGATAACACTCGTTAAAACAGTTGTATTTCGCCTATACGTCATGTATCTACTCACACTGCCTTCTAACTAAAACTTTTTAAAATACTTCATGAATGCCACGTTTGATATTCATTTAATAAATGCTCTTACTTATTTCACAGTAGAATTTGATGAGGAAGGAAAGTGGTGAACACACTGAAAAGAGGCCTCGTGACGAAAATGATACACTTTAGCCATTTATTAGCAAGCAATTGGCAACCGCTTTGATCCGGTACTCGATCGGGGAAGACTCCAAAAACAGCCTTTGCCCTTCTTCGCGTACGCAAGAAACTTGCGGCAAGATATAGAGTACGATTACAGTTAACTAAAGGCACGCAAAAGAGATCCGAACAAGATTAGAAGTTGTGGTCATGAGGAACAGGGCTGCATTACGGTAAAAAAGGCTTTGTGGTTTCCCATTCAGAAACCGGTACAGTTGTTCTCAAACATGTTACCTATGCATCAAACAGATAGGTATATTTTGTCGTGTATTTCGCTGTTTAATTCCTTGATAGTATAAAACAAACGTCCGATCGAGAAAAAAAAGCGTCAGAGCGCGGACTTTTTAGTTAAAACAATTTCGACGACTTCAAGTGGAAGATAAGCGTCAGCACTGAGAGGAGAATTCATGAAGGGCTTAAATTATATGTACAGATAAGGGATACAGAAATACTTTACAGACAAGTACTCGCGTAAAAAATGAAATGACGATAAATGCAATTGCAGAATCTCGGAAAGAAAGGGGGCATGAGATGATTAACGATTGGTTCAAGTGGTTCTTAATAGGTACCTGTTAGGGCATGAAAATTGAAATAGTCAAAGAAAGAAAGAAAGAAAGAAAGAAGAAAGAAAGAAAGAAAGAAAGAAAGAAAGAAAGAAGAAAGAAAGAAAGAAAGAAAGAAAGAAAGAAAGAAAGAAAGAAAGAAAGAAAGAAAGAAAGAAAGAAAGAAAGAAAGAAAGAAAGAAAGAAAGAAAGAAAGAAAGAAAGAAAGAAAGAAAGAAAGAAAGAAAGAAAGAAAGAAAGAAAGAAAGAAAGAAAGAAAGAAAGAAAGAAAGAAAGAAAGAAAGAAAGAAAGAAAGAAAGAAAGAAAGAAAGAAAGAAAGAAAGAAAGAAAGAAAGAAAGAAAGAAAAATAAAAACAACGACTAACCAAGTCATTCACCTGCAGCAGCCAGAGGAAAGAAATCATTCAAATTTGCTAGTTAAACTGAAGTTATACGGAATATCAGGCCCTCTTTGGGAGTGTTTCAAAGATTACCTTTGTAATCTCTAGTATCTCTAGTAAACAATCAGTGTAGTTATTGATGGTACAAAATCTAGTTACACGTCAGTTATTTCAAGAGTCCCTCAGGACAGTATATTAGGACCGTTTCTTTTTGCCCTGTATGCAAATGATCTCCCGGATGTCACATTGGCGGGTACGTGTAAGGTACTTTTCGCGGATGACATCAAATGCTACCGTACACAGAGGTCCCAACAGGATCATCTCGCACTTCAATATGATTTGAATGGTCTTGTTTCTTGGAGTCATGATTGGGACCTCAACTTTAACCCCGCCAAATGTGACGTCTTGAAGATCTCCAGAAAGCGAAATCCGCCTTTTCGTAGTTATACTATTGAGTTTGACTTCCTCAACGAGGCCAACTCCCAATAGGACCTAGGAATTATCATATCAAATGATTTGACATGGCATAACCATGTCATCTCCGTTATTGCTAAGACCAAAAAGATCTTAGGATTTCTTAGGCGAAATACGCCTACCTCTGTAGGATTTGATCTGTGTCGCGGTCTGTATCTGTCCCTAGTACCCTCTGTTTTGGGCTCCTCAGTCCAGCACTCGGGACTTGCTGTTGATTGAACGTATACAGCGCCGTGCGACTAAGTACATCCTTACACCCGGTAAGGCTGGTACTGTAGGTCTATCCTACAGAGACAGCAGGCTAATTAAACTAGACATGGTCCCAATTTGTTATTGGTTAGAGTATTTAGCAGTCCGGAAAAGTACCAATTTTTGACCACCTTGCTACGTCACAACATGGCGGCGAAAGCTTTCCGGAGGACCCGCGAACGTGACTCGTAAACTTTCCGAGGCTGTATCTCTATTGTTTTATTGATTTTACCCGAAATGTTTTGAGTTTTGGTTAGTCATGGGACCAAGCTGTCTGTGGAAAGCGTCAGTTGAAGCTAAGTTGTAGTGAAGATCTCGTTTTTTTAACAAATGTCGTCTCAAACTCTTTAGTCTTGATATCTCTAAATATGTAACTTCTTACGGAAATTCCTTTTAATAGATTAACGAGAAACGCATTAGCTAATACCGATTACAACCTAATTTAACTAAAATGTCAACTTTTAGGGACTCCTATACTTTAATCATATAGTTATTCTTTGGAATTCTCTGCCTCTTGAAATCAAGAAATGTACTTCCTTGTCGTCTTTCAAAAAGAAACTCCATGCGCACTATAAATGGCTCCTCCTTTTTTTGCTTTTGATCCAGATCGAATTAGAACTTTTAAAACAATCTGCTCTAAATGCAGATCAATTAACCCAGAAATTGTTTGCTGTCGATAGGAAATGTTTTTTTTTTTGTTTGTTTGTTTTTAATCTATATTGTAGTTGTATTGTTTATGTGTACATTGTAATTTGTATGGCGCTTTGCTTGTATGGACTTCGGGTCTTGTCATTGCCCCGTTGAAGCTATTAAATAAAATAAAACTGAATAAAAAAAGAATGGCGTCACAAAGAACCCTCGATGAAACACGATTCAGATATTTAATTAAAGCTTTCTCTATTCATAACAGCCTGGATGTCTAAGGACATATAAGTGCCATATACATATACGTATGGGAAATTCAATGCCATTTATATAGTTGATGATAACCACGTTGTAGAACAATTGGCCTGAGGAGCCCTGCTGGGTATGGGAGTGCCATCAATGAAAGCGTTTGAAGTAATACTGAAAAATCGCGAAATTAACTGAACGCCTCAAACAAAACGATTTATTTCATTACCAAAACGTTTCAATCTAGCTAGGAGTTTTCAATCGATCCAAAAGAGCAAAAGGAACTGAAAATATAGAAAAGAAAAAAGAAAACTTGATTTAACTCTGAGAAATAACTACAAAAATTTGATACCAAAACAATTAAAATGGAAGTATTATTATTATTACACATTGCTTGTATTTTCCGCTCTTGTAGGAGACTTCAAGTCATGTATGTATGTATGACAAAAATTATTTAAGGAATAAAAAACGGTTTACCGTGTTTGATAGCCTGATCAAAACACGCGTGATGTTGGGAAAACACGAGAGAGCGTAGTGGAAGCGCGAGCCGTAGGCGAGTGCTTTCACAGCTCTCGAGTGTTCTCCCAACATCACAAGTGTTTTGATCAGGCTATCGGACACGGGGACCCGTTTTTTATTTCTTTTATAAAATAACTAACACGCAAATAGACGAAATAGGAAAAAGTAAACACCGGCGAAAAAAACAAATTGACGTGAGCGTGTTTGATACTCTCATCAAACACGGGTTTTCAGCCAATCAGAGCGCGCGTTATATAAGAGTTATTTTATAAATATTAATCACTCACGGGATGGAAATATATAACGCGCGCTCTGATTGGATGATAAGCGCGCGCGAGCGTGCGTCCAAAACTCAATGGACAGCACGCTGACCTCAATATTTCTTTTCTTGCCTTTTTATTTTCTTAAAATGGATGAAAATTATGAACGACAAATTATTGAAAATTTGCTAATATACTGACTTGAAATAACCTAAAGTAATATTAAACATCGAGCTTATCAGTAGGGCCTGATTATATGAACCGGGCTGAATTCTTTTGCTTTCCTTTCTCTTTTGGACCACAGAACAAAAGAAATCAGCCCGCTCAACCGGGCCAGCCCGGCTCATATAATCAGTAGTATTTTACGCACGTATTTAGAAATAGACACACGGCTACAGCTCTCACTGTTTGGAAAACCAGTTTTAGTGGACAAAATACTAAAGAAAGCTGATTATGCCATATCAAGCTTTTGGTTGCACTGAAAACAATAGACAAATGCCCTAATATGGCAATTTCTTTTGTTCTTCAAGGCAACCAGAACAATAGGAAAAGCTGATTATGCAGAACATTATCTACAGATAAAAGCTATAAATCAATAATTACACTTGAATGTTTGAAATAAAGGTCTCTCCTTTTGATGACTTGAAGTGAAGGTTCCAGGTACCCCTCAATTCCAAACCAGTGGGAACTGCTATGATGAAAACAACAGACGAGCAAACGTCTTCAGTAATTAGCCAAATGTCGTCCCTTCAGCCCATGCCTGTATCCTTTTAATTTTAACGGCTCCAAACTGCATTTGATCAAACTGTTGTGGACTTGTTATACGGGGGAATGACGAAGTCGTGGAACTGACTGAACTACAGCGCAGTGATGATACTGAATTCACGAAAGATCGCAGCGATGCTCGTCTATTTTTGTCGTCCACGCAAAATCCACTGTCCTTACCCAGTGATCTTGATAAGTTTCTTTTACAAGAGCAGTCTTGCCATCTAAAGCGTTCCATCACATCATCTTTCTTATCGATAGAAATATACTTTTGCATCGGTTTACTGTGCCTACCAAATACGGGCATGAAAGATTGAAGGCGAAGAATTGTTTTTGCGCTGATATTTTGTCTTAAATTTAGTGAGTTAACTGATGAGGAAACAGCAAGGCTGTGGCAACAGCCAGATGATTTTAAAAAGTTAATCGTCCCACGACTCGCTGACTTTCCGATCTTGTCGGCAGTGACCACGTGCCTCGATACATATGACAGATGTGTTGGCCTCATGGATATTTTTCTGTTATTATTACCAGTGTCCATTTTTTAAGATCTATAGACCTGCAGATCAGCTCAAACAACACGCATCTCATATAAAAAGATATGTTTATCATGTTTACTGTAATCTAATCAAATATATTATACCACCATTTATTATACTGATAACTATGACGTAATTTGACCAAATAAGGATGAGAGAACTAAGCAAATATGAGGCCGTACTACACAGTTGAAAACTGGTTTGCCATATTTTTATATAATACAATTGGAAAATAGGGAAAACTAAGAAGCATTTATATAATAAATCCTTTATTAGAAATTTTCTTGTTTATTACGGCCGGGCTGACATTTTACTCGTTGCTCGTATTTTACGTCGCCTAAAGGCTCGGCGGGCAATACTCATACCGGCGCGACTCATAAAATATCAGCCTGTAATACACAAGAAAAGATCTAAAAAGTGGTATATATTACACTGTGTAAGTCACAACCTTATTAGTATGAAAAGATCGAAATCTAATTGCATGAAATTATGGAATGACAAAAAAAATTCAGAGTTTGGCATCCCTATGACAACTGCTACTTCACACTTATTTTGCCCATTTCGCTTTAGTATTAAGCATAATATGAACAGCATAATGAAGTGTTGATTTCGGGTATTGATTCGCTAGTATAATGAGCTGAATGCATAGAATTTAAACCGGTAAAAACCTTGAAAATGGCATCGATTTGGTGGCGTTAATTACTGTGTTCATGCATGATCATGAAGCCTTAGGCCACGTCCACACGTATGCGTTTACGTTTGTAAACGCATAAAAGTATTTGCATCCACACGAAAACGATGGCCGTTTACAGCGGCATCACATGAACAACTTGATACTAGTAAGCGTATACATTTCTATGCGGTTAGACTCGTCCACACGTAAACGCTTCAACCCGAAAACAATGTTAAACGCTTGACTAGGCAGGTATTGAATGATATTGTGACGTCAGCGTTTTCACAGCGTTTACGAAAATATACGTTTACGGCCGTCCACACGAAGACGCATAAACGGCGTTTTCAAATTTATCCACTTTGGAGAGCGTTTTCGAATTTATGCGTTTACGGTGAGCGTTTTTCATCGTCTTCGTGTGGACGGAAGGCCTAAACGCATAAAAAAGTATGCGTTTACAAACGTAAACGTATACGTGTGGACGGGGCCTTAATTTCAGTATACGGTCAACACTTTAAAATAAAACAATTTTTAGGAAGTGAGGGATATAATAGCTTCCTTATGCTTTCAACGACCCATGCATTATATGACTGACACTTTTGGTATTGTTCCAAGACTACTTGAGATAAAAAGATCTCGCTGCGAAAGCTTTTCTCTTGTTCGAAGTCGGTGCCAGTGTAATTTAATCGAAGTATATATATGCATAATCATGTCTTCTTCGTAAACAGGTGAACTCGACAATAGAGTTTGGACAAACAGAAACAAAGGAAACCAAAGAAAAAACCATCACAAATTGTTCTTAACGTGAATTAATGACAGTGGGCATTAAGATCAAAATTTGAATGGGTGAATGTGTCACAATAGTTACTGGCTAACGCCAATGGCATCACCTTATCTGCATTGTTTTGACATTAATAAACCAAGAGTTTCGCTTTATAGCAAACGCAGAGACTAACAACTGGGAAGCAACTAAGGAAGCTTTTTTGAGCTTGCTAAAAAGCTGTAGACACAGCTCTCGTCAAATTTTAATTCTTCCACCCGCAAAGTTGCGGGACAAGTGCCGTCTCCGGGCAGTGTCCCCTGCACCAAAATATCATCAATACTGAAGAACATCACCGACAAGGTTTAAAGATTCTTCAGTCAAAACTCCAGTCAGCAGTTTACAAGGTACACATTATAAAGCCACCACATACTCAAGTACAGAAGATTGATAGTCAAGCGTTACGTAAATACACACACTCGTTTGTGGAGAACATTAACCTTGTGTGCGAAAGAAGCCACCTTATCTCTACCGACAAGTTGCCTTCACTAAAAAATGTGTAAGGGGTTACTAAGTGTTTGGTTAGAGCCAGTTGTTCCCCTTACTGAAGTGCACCTCTTGATGCGGTAAGTTGTAAGAGCCCGAATGCATGTCACATTTCATTAAATTTCTGACAAGTTTGCTATCAGCTACTATTTAAAAAATGTTTCAGACTAATCAGTCTTTTTTTTTTCCTTCTTCTTCTTTTCACAAACCTTTTCATGAGTGGAATGGAAGCCAGTTAGGCTAATTAACTTTAAAGTACGAAGACATAATACTCTGCTAAAACGGACAGCACTTATGAATTTCAAAATACTAACAAACTTGTTGTTTTGATGTCTTCTCCAATATAAACTCTAATGTCAACACAAACTCGGATATGTGCGCACAAAATTGGAGTCTTATTTATCAACTGCAAAAGCTGAAGTTTACTCTTCTAAAGAAACGTTTTGCAAACTGCCATACAAAGTGATAGGGAAATGCATATACCGGAGATGATCTGCGGAAATGGCCGTGACCGTTGCTGATGTTTTTAACGTGATGAGCATGTGAAATAAAGCAAAACTTTTAAATTACGATCGGTGAAAGAATTAGAGCAGGTTTTGCCGCATAATTGAAATTCACACGATGTACCGCGCAGTCATCATGAAATCTGTTTTGATGGCCCTTTTTCGCAAGATTGCGAGCGCATTTGAATTTCAAAGTTATAGCCTCGCTTCAAAGTAAAGCTATTAAAACTGACTTTGACGACCAGAATTCAAACACCATCAAAATGTTAGTGCGAAAAAGAGCAAATCTGAAAAGATCGTCGTTATAAAAGGATTTAAAAATTAAAAATCCAATAATGAAGAATATTTTGTGGTGGACCATAAAGGGCCCGTCATAAAATGAGATTACGTAAATTACATGTCTGACATTTGGAGCTCTGGCCCTTTGTCAGAGTAAAAGCAAGGGCTAAGGCTCAGAACGTCATTCGGTAAGTTCTCTTTTTATACGGTGTTACAGATCTAGATTTCCATTCATTCCTTATTGTATCTCTATACATCGACGAAGCTCAAACTAGTTTACTCGCTGGTTCCGTAAACATTGACGTGAGCCAGTCACGATACACTGAACCGATCCTAATGTAGTTGACCGTGTATATGACAACAATATTTCCTGGTTTAATACCAACAGATTTCACCTTGCACCAAATCATTAACGCGCGCTCGACACCACGTATCAGTGCTGAACAAAAACAAGTCAATAATCCGTTCTTGCTCACTGCATATGACATCAAGACTGACGCAGTTTAAAACTGATTTCATCTTGCACCAAAATATTAAAGTGCGTACCAATCGAACATCCTGAGTAGAAAGAAACATATCATCGCGGATTGAATTCTGAGCTCACTGTACGTGACAGTGTAAATTACTGATTGCTATTACCCACGTCCATTAAACGCGCCAATGGGATGTGATATACAAAACAAAATGTTTACCCGCAAGAAAGGTTTCCGAGGTTTTAATTGAAGCTTAAAGCCGCTGATGAGGTAAGTAAAAATAGATAGACAAATAGATATCCTTGGCACCTGCTACTGAGCTATATACTCCCTGCATGAAGCAAACAAGTTAACCATCCGGTTCCATCTTGCTATACTCATCAAAATAGACACACACATATGAAGCCGTTCTAAATTGAGAGCATTCATTCTATACAATACATAAGATAAAGGGAATTTTTGACACTGTGATAGAAGAAAGGCCCGTTTAACGGCCTGCACCAATTACAAAGCGCTTGATCATTGGGAATCATTGACAGCCGTGAACTCATAAACAATTCAATAGACCAGTAAAATCCATTTCACATTGTCGCAATACAAGACGACCAAAGCGTTGGGCAGGCACTTAAAATATTTATATTTATGCAGTGTTTCAAGATTTATGGATGCTAGAAGTTGACGTGTTAAAGTTAGGGATATTTCTACCAGGTCATAACAACGAGATGTGCTTGACCCATAACGACATAAACGACCAAAGCAATCAGAAATTGCTGTGGAATTAACCCATTGATGGCAACGAATCAAAGAAGTCAAGCTATTCTTGCTGTTTTGCTCGCGACTTTGCTGTCGGATCCAGCGATTTGCCGTGTTCTGGGTAGGTATTTTCTATAATCGTACTTAAGATATTCAAGAAAACATAGTTGAAATATAAAGATTGGAAATCGGATAAACAATTACCGCAGTGGTCGCTTTGGTAACGTTAGCTCTGTCGTCTAGAACACAAACTATCCGATTTTGCCAATGATTTTTAACTAGAAAAATATTAACCAAAAAAATGAATTGAGCATTTATGCCATCGATCAACTGAGCAGAATAAACACAAGCCTGGATCAATTAGTCAGTAGTAGCAAAAGCAATTTTATAAATTTCTTCAAGGATGTATTGTTATTATTTTCTTTTTCTCCGACGATGAAAACGCAGGTGTGCCAACTAGTGGGATCGTAATTATTCTTGATCAAAACAACCGATGTCTTAAGCCAAATGAAACTTCATTAGACCCAAAACAGTTCTTTAGTTTTTATCTGATCCTCGATTTCGTTCCTATTGAGTAGGGCTCTTTCACGCGGCGAAGAGAAAAACCCTTTGTTTCAGCGAAAGTTAAAAAAAAAGAACATCAACATTTTCTCAGAAAAAAAGGAATTTTACAATGTCTCTCAAGCACCATTTTTGCATACACGTTGATTTTCTTGACAGTTGTCGGTGCTAAAGCTATTAACCCATGATCTTGTTCTCTGAGCTAAACTTAATGGATTGTATCAAGACATTTTACTATAAAAATAGTCTAAGAATTTTAACACACGGCGTAGCCCTCCAAGTATTCAATTTTTTGCACTGAAATCATGACTGAAACTCAGAAAAATAAAAACTTTGATATAGACTCTCTGTGTATCTCCATAAAGCATATGAGTATTGGTATTGTGTACGCAAACAAATTTAACCCGTCAGAATATTAATGTAAGAAGAAAAACTATCCAACGCAAACAAATGGATCCAGTCGGAGATGGAAATGAAGTTGATAAAAATGATAGGTGGAAAAATGATATTTTGCTTTAGAAAAAAACAATACAGATAGAAAGAAAAATGATGCGGCGATCGCACAGCAATATCTTGACAACGCGATTTTAACCTTCAAGACTTCTGACAATCACAATCACTTCTGCAGCTGTCAGCTTCACTCAAAATTGAAACTGTCAGAGCTTTCAGTTATCGATCTGTTAGTGTTGGATAGAATGCTTTGACAAATGATGATTAATAAGAAACAATAATGTTCATCATCCATATTTCTTGTTTTGTCATTACTATGGAAGTGCTCAGTAGATCTGAATGCAAACTGAGAGGAATTTTGGGAATTCGACTGATCGTCAAAGAGGAGGATATCTAACGTCACAGAGCTATAAAGTAGTCAGTAGGAACTAGCACAGCAGGCAGAAATGGAATTCGCATCATCCAAGATCTTCAAAAGAAAAAGAAAGCTCTTATCACATAAATTATATACAGGGTCGACACCGATACTCCAGAACTCAGCAGTGAGTCCAAACGTAAACGTAGGATTCGAGGTCTTTCGAAGAAAAAAAAAATCACGCTTTACTTTAATATTTTATGTTAGGTAAAATACCTTTAAGTTTTAAAAGTGAGCCGATTAACATAAGCGTATTTCTTTTATCGTATTAACAAATTTATTAAGCATACTTTACGGCAGCACTCTGTTGCATAATTTATACACCTATTTCAAGAATGGTTGTCGTATGATAGCTCTCAAGCCCACGCGACTAGACCGAAAAGGAGTATGGGTAGTAGCAAAACTTCACTTTTTTTCCACTTTGATATTGACTTTCGCATCAATAAGTGAAGTTCTTTAGTGTATAAGGTCATAGCAAACTGAAATTGAGTAATCGTGTGGGATTTTTGTGGCTTTATAACTTTAGTAATTTCTTCCCATACTCCCTTTCGGGTGAGTCGCGTAGGCTTTTGCCGACAACGTTTATTGAAATAGGTGTATGTCTTCTTGTTATAATTGCGCTCGCCGCGTCTGGAACTGAAAAGCAGGTAATTTTCAAACTTGTACGTAATGATATTCAGAAAACGATGTTATGGCAGGGTAGTAACGAGGTATATAGTTTTTTCAGTGATCCCGATCCCAGGGCTAAAAATCTGATCCTTGATCCCCAAAATAAGGACAATTTTGATCACTGATCCCGTAAAAAGTGACTGATCCCTGAAAAATGGTGATCCCGATTCCAAAGACAGTGATCCCGATCCCAAGGCCAAAAAATAACGTTCATGTGATCCCTGAGCCCCAAAATAACGCTGATCCCTGATCCCATATACCTCGTTACTACCCTGTTATGGAATACTTTGAACGCCTTTAGGAGCCAGTATAGCTCAGCTGATTAGTACGCGGCTTTATGATGTTGAGAGGTCCCGATTTCGATTCCTTGTGACCTAAAACTTGCAATTGTTTCAACTTCTTTCCATTCTGTGTTGCTTTAAGTAGCTTCAAATACCCTTAAAACGGAATGATGGAAAGAGGGAGTAAAGAACGCACCGTCAGCTTCCTGGGAGATTAGCTTGTGCTCAGTAAAGGAACTACCGACGCTAAATATAGTGCTTTTAGTAAGAATGAGAGTCTGGGCAAGCACACTGTGAAACAGTTTATCTTAAAAGCCGGTGTAGATCAAATAGATTCAAATGCTATTTTGGGTAATCGTAGTACACCTACACAGTACATAAAGTAGCTGCAATTAACTAGCTAAAAATAAAAATATTTACTGAAAGAATAAAAATGTAATTATTAGCCAGACTTGTAAATCTTTATCGATTAGAGGTCTCACAATTTGCTTGCTGGTTTTTCATATTGTGTATCGCTCACAATTTTAAATTTATCGTCTGCACCATCATTTCAGTGTCAAAATATCGCTCTCTCTTTCCTCCCTCGCACCATAGGAGTGAGGTTTCGATCGTTGTTCATGACCAAGAACTTGTTCCCCTTCCCTTCTCCTGAGAGAAAGGTTTGATTGTTTTTCTCGTCCAAGAGGCGTGGCCACTGCCAACTAAAGTTGAGCAAATTACGAAGCAGAAGAAATGCGTAATCAAACGTAATGCACTGCTCATTGTTTTCTTTCACATGAGAGTAGCTCTAGTTTCAGTGTTCAGTTTATATGAATTGTAAGCAGCTCATCATCTATTACTTATCTTACAATCAAGGGTGCTGCATGGGACATATTTCGTTACTAAGCAACGTGGTTGCTGTGCTGGCTGTAAAAGCCGCGAGTGCCAGACCTCATTGATGTCTTCAATTTCACAATTTTTTGAGAAAATGTCACTTTTGGAATGTCCCCGTTTCTTTAGGTCTTATAGATACGCATTTTTATAGAGAAAGCGGGAAATATTATATTAACAAAATATGCTACAAATTTCTTGAATTATCAGTGGCCGAAGCTAAGCAAAATAACAGGTCAAAATATTGTAAGTGAAAGTCTTAAAACCAAATATAAGCATATTTAAGCTGTTCATTATGACACAGCCGAACTATACTGTGTAAAACATCAGAAATCTCCAGTACGCATGCGCAAACAGCTAGTTTTCATTTTAAATTCTATAATCTTTGAGGTTTGTAGATAAAATAATTATTTTTATCCTGAAATGTTTTATGTATTATGCTCCACAAAGTTACGTACGGGTTTTCTAGAAAAGTGTAAAATAGCGAAGTTATGAGAAAAAATGCCTTTTCGTATACGTAAAAGGAGCTCTAAAAGAATTATTTATCAACGAAATAAAACGAAATATAAATACGCATATGTAACTTTGTGCAGTAAAGCCACACTATGTAGGAATTGAATAAAAATGTTTTGAAACGACAAAAATTATAGGAATTTTCTGTTCCGATGACGTCATTTGATGACGTCACACGATGATGTCATCAAACTCAAGAAATTCGTGATTGTTTTTTATCTCACAAGTATCACTGCTTGAATCCAAATATTAGTTGATTTACAAAAATATGAAGTTTCCCTAGCAACAGGCTCCAGAAATTAACCATTTTCCATACATCGGTTCAGTGGTCACACAAATCATTGAAGCGAGGCTCCAGGGTACACACAAAGGATTATTTCAATTTTTACCTTAAAGCCTCATTTGGATGCTTGTTTGTGACCACTGAACCGATGTATGGAAATTGGTGTACATGCCCCATCAGCCTTAAGCAAGCATACAGGTTACTGAACTGATAAAACATATTTCAATAAATTTAATTACTAGCTATATGCAACATTCATAGATTGCTAAAATTGATACAAAATGGCATGCCTCTGCATGGGATTCCCATTTTGATCCAATTCTAACTAAAATACTTACATTAATTTCAGAATGTGGAGAGACTTACAGAGATATCAATGGTACCATAACCAAACCAGAACTACCTTCAACAAACAGTACATATAAATTTTCAACATGTCGACTGACTATAGACACAAAGAATCAAAGTATAACAACACCACACCACTTACAGTTGCATGTCAAAGCCTTTGATGTCACAGGCATTATGCCATCCTGTAGCCATGGGAATTATCTTGAAATTTTTATTGGTTGTCAGTTCATATCCATTGGTCGGTTTTGTGGAGTGAGTGCTTTCCCAGTGTTTTATTCAACTGATGGCTGCCTGAGTCTTGAGCTACATGGTGAGATACAACAGCTACAAGTGGAGTATAGTTTACGACCATTAGATAGAGGTAATGTTACAAACTACAATACAACTAGACTGCCTAGCAAGCATTCTTGTTAATCAGTTTGGAATGGGGGGCAGGGGAAGAGGGGGGGGGGGAATGGAGGGGAATGGAACTTTCCTTCCTCTCCACTTTGCTCCCACTGCACTATTTCCCATTCACAAATCCGTACACAGGAATGCTTGCTACACAGGCTACAATTAAATGTGAACCACACTCCTCACTCTGGGAGGGTAGGCAGGAAATATTAAGACAAGGGGTCATTTATATTTATATTATCCCTGGTGTTGTAAACAGTATTAATGATTAAACACTTGTAACTTTGAGGAATTTATATGGCCATGCAGCATGCTCGCCCTGATCAAATCAATATAGGCCAAGGCTGGGGTTGTCAAGGGATAGATCATCATTAACTAGGTAACAAATAAGTGCATTTTTCTTTTTATCAGCCATAACACAGGAACCCCATTATATTTCCACAAAATTTGACTAACAAATTATTAAAAGCTATAAAACTGTCATAACTTGGAATTTCTTTTGATTTTTAGAGGTGCAACATATACCAAGTAAGTAAATAAAACGGCGTAAATAAAATGATAAGCTTATATATATATTTAAAATCAAATATGAACATTAGTTTTTAATTCCTTGCTTATAAGCATTTAAACTTTACTAGTAAAAATCTACAAAGTCGTTTAGAAATATAAGTTTCAAGCTACTTCATTGCAACGTATCAGTTTTATATCTTGCCTGCTTCAGTTGACATGAATGCATAATTTGAAGCCGGCTTCAAACGCCATATTTAGATGTTCTAATAGTCTAGTGTCCGTACGGAGCTGACCAAATCCTTAAACAACTTACCTTTCCCGCCGTATAAATGCTGTTTTAATCGACAAATGCTAAATAGCGAGCTGCTTTTGGAAGATACAGCAAAGCTTTCTGCCCACTGTTGATCCGCCATATTTTTCACAAGTCCCGTCGCTTCAGGTTGTTCAACACAGGAAAACCATGTACTGATTACTGATATCGAAAAAATTGGCGGGAAATTATGCGCGCGCGCACACAAAACGCCACACAGATACTTTAGGAACTAGGCTTAGATAGGCTTAGATACAAAATTCCGGAATTTTTTTGAAAATTTTAGTAGACACTAAAATGAATTTAAAAAAATAAAAAAAAATTCTCGTGAATTTCAGAGACTAAGTAAAATTTGGCAGCATTTTAGAGAAATATTAGCTTTCATGTGACATTTTCACGTGACACTTTCACGTGACACTACATACAGTGCAATCAGCGGTTTCCCACACAAACTGTACTATCTGCCTGCTTAGCTTACTATTCGTTATTCTTTTGAGAGACTTTCAAGAACCGGC
Source organism: Telmatactis stephensoni (assembly GCA_029948255.1). Lineage (NCBI taxonomy): Eukaryota > Metazoa > Cnidaria > Anthozoa > Actiniaria > Isophelliidae > Telmatactis > Telmatactis stephensoni. The sequence continues at coordinate 23,755 of JALIZF010000767.1, forward strand.
GGTAAACAGTAGTAAGTATTTTGGCAGTTTCACTGGTAATATCTGAATAACGTAAAACTGTATCATATATGTAGCAATAGAGTCGTTTTCGTATGAGTGGGAACACTGTACGGTTACGATACGATACGGTTACGGCAGGAATTTCGAATGTTTTTATAGACATTACGGCACTGATACGGTCACGGTACGGCGCGGTAAGTTTCCCACTCATACGAAAACGACTCTATGTAGCCACTTTCATACTGTGAGGACTGGGTACGAGTCCCTTAAATTTTGATGATGGCAACACAACACTTATATCAGTAGTCAGAAAGAGTACATGGAGGTATATATAACCCTGAAGTTTGGTGTTTACGGATGTACATTGAAAGAGATACAGCCGTTCAAAAATGCTAGAATTTGAAAGAAATGTATGGTTGTAGGGGACAAAATGTCCGGCTACAACCATACATTTCTAGTTTGTAAACTGGCTTCTAGCATTTTTGCACGGCTGTTAGCGCAGTCTTCACGGTATGAAAGTGGCTAATTCTTTCTTGCTATGTTTTCATTATGGTTTTGTTTTACTATATGAAAATGCTTATAAATCGGAACGAATTGCCGTAGCCCATTTCAGTTGAAAAGTTTTGTATCTTAGCCTACTGGGAACCTTAGTCCAAAATTGGCGCCTTTTTATTGGGTAGAAAAAAATATCGTTTTCAATTCGTGTTTATTAAAAGCTTTTGTTATTTCTGAATTTACCAAGTGACTTTTCCGTCGGGATATTAATAGTAACTATACTCGCAAGTGTCATACATGTACTTCTCATTCGCCACTATAGACTATACCGTAACTATTGCGCAATTGATCGTGAAAGCTCGGTGACGAAATATTCTGTTTAGTTTTTCATAAGCATTAATTTCTTCAAAAATAGATGAGGGCAATGGTCTGTTTTGTTATAGAACATGTTCAGTTTGAGACTGACTCGGTTTCTAGTCATGAATAAATAGAAAATAATTATCCAAATGAATGTTTATCCTACTTATTTTAAATTTCAATTTTATGTTTTGAAAAAGCCGGCCGGCTTTTCTCCGCCGTTTTGTTATCGGGATTGCAATAGCGAGTACAAGTACGTACATATTTGCTATGATAGGGTAGGATTTGCCCTTCTCTTATTTACAGTGTAATAAGAAAATTTATCCTTACACATCTTCCGCAACTGATGATAAACTGTCCTTTGCTGAGCAAAAAATGATTTCATTTTATTCTAGGAGGATGTGGAACATCTCGTATCGCCAACACTCGACATGGCAACATCTTCTCTCCACGATGGCCACTTCCGCACCCTGACTTCGTAGATTGTGTGTGGACAGTGAGAGCCTACAAAAACCTTCAAATCAAACTCATTTTCTTTGATTTTAACATTTATAAAACATGCGAAAGAATGAACTTTCTTGAGTTAAGGGCTGGAAGCAATGGCTACACAAATGCTCGGATCATACAAACTAAAAACATGGAATGTGGAAAAAAGGAACCATTTCATGTGATTATCAAAAGTGACACATTTTATATAACATTTCGAAGTGAGAGAAGCACTGGACCAAGAGGATTCATGGCTGGATTCGTAGCTTACGAAAAAGGTAAATGTGTGCTACATTTGCGTAAAAAGGGATTTAAAAATTTCCCAAGCACATGCACATTACAACTTTTCTTGCAATGTTGTGCGCATCTTCGCAGTCCACCTCTGCAACCGAGCATGTTACGCGCAACCTTGCGTGCATTTCGAAAGTCAAGTTGAACAGTATTGTTTTTCTGCAGAGTTGAAAAAAAAGATCATGTAGCAAAGAAATCACTTGACATTTCGTGGCTTGTTCTTCAAATAGTAGTTAAGTCACAGACTCAGCCCCGCTCTCCGGCCAACTGTACATGCGCAACATTGAAAGAACAGTTGCATCGTCATTCTCGTACCCAGATCCCCTCGGTCGTCATACGACAACTGAGGGGCTCTGGGTACGAGAATGTTGCATCGTGTGTCGGTGCGTAGACACTATTTTAGCAGTTTTTGCGTGACTGTGTGAAACGGACGCGCCGTGCTGTTACCGTGTCAGCGCCGTGTTGACTATAAAAAAACATTTGAAATTCCTGCCGTAACCGTGCTGCTCTATATGCATTGAATTAAGTGAAAACAATATAGGTTTTCAAGGGGTGCAGTTCTGACCACGTGAAATTTTCCAAACTGCTGGCCGTTCAGGACATTAAAATGTTACATTTTTTCCATGTGTCTCATATATGTACATTACATAATTATTCATGACCGGCTGAGCACTTCAAGAGCTTGCTCATATCGTTTCTTTTCTTGTTGTCACACAGAGAAACCAGAATTCGAGCCCCACATTCTGATCTTATTTGGAGCGACAGTACTTCTTCTATTAATTGTCTCATTGAAAAAGTTTACTATTCCTTTACTGTCACTTGTGCGGAAGCGAATAGCAAGAAAGGGATGTCAAAAATTCCGGTTTCCAAAAACTGGTCACAGTTGTGGATGTCATAAAAAGAAGAGGAGACAATCAAAGCAAGTCAAAGATTGTCCTCACCTCGAAACGTCTGAAGCGCCAGTAATTCCTAAGGAGTATTTCTTGGATCATAGTGATGGCTGGGATCTGCCTAGTGTTGAAAGTACCTTTGTACCATTACCAACTCCGACTCCAACCATTATCAAAAGTGCTTCCGATATCAGGTGTCTATCGCCACACGCTTACTTGGAAGAAAATTTCAACGGAAGAGGATCATCTTGCAAGTCGGTTCGATTTGTCGACTCAAGGAAATACAAATCAGCACAGTTTGGTCCGGTGTTGGACGCTTAACATTGACCATTATTTGAACACTTGCAAAGTGTTACCTGAAAAGAACTGCAACTCTTTATGATAGTTTGACTCTAATTTTGAAATTTATGACGTCTCTTGCATGCAATTTACAATGCCACCCGTCATCATACTTATACTTTGACTTTACATTGAATTTTTCTTGGATTTTTGTAAGTTTTCGATTTTTTATCTTTCGAAAGATTGTACTAAAGCCCAAATCACTGACGTTTCATATACCGCCTATTTAACAGTTCTTTCCAAGAACCCAATTGATGACTCAAATTTAGGGACTATTTCAAAGAGGTAACTTTCTTGATTCAGACTATAGACTGCAACAAAATTCCGTTTTCTAGCTGATCAAATTAGCGTCAGTTTATATTAGATCTAGATTGATAACAGTTAACCGTGAAAAAGTACAAAATCTAAATAGACGCTACTAAATAGCACGCACAAAATCCCGTTTTCCATTGTTTAATAGTGCTATTTAGCATTATTTAGCTAGTACAATTTCACGGGTTAAGTGCAGTCACTCTACCTCCCAGTGAAGATTCAGGACAAGTTTTTGTAGCGACCAATGTTAGGTGATCATGCGCCGCAAAACTACATATTAATTGAACCAGTGGACTATTGCTTTAGTCAGCATTTATTAAAAGAAAAGAAATCTACTTTAAATGTTGCAAGCTCGCGCTATTTTTAAACCGTATCACAACAGAATCGAATTTGCAGCTCCATCTATCTGAAACAATGAAGTGGATCACTGTTGCATTGCATTTGTCAAGACAGGGGCGGATTTAGGGGAGGGGTGCAGGGGGTGCGCATCCCCTCCTGAGACGACTTTGAGTCCGTTTTTTTCAATATTTTCCCAAGATATCCTCTTGGCAGTTTCCAAATTATATAATGGTGCACCCCCTCCTGAAGATAATCCTGGATCTGCCCCTGCAAGAGCGCAACTCCATTTCAGTTTCTTTGCTAGTTATAGTGAAAAGGTCTTAATCAGCAATGCACACCAATACCTATTCAATATTGATCTGTTAATATGTACTTATTGACTGAGTGGGAGGCCAGGACGGGAAAATATTTGACTCGAGATTATGTCCGTACAAATGACCAAGAGCCAAATATTTTTCCGTTCGGCCCGACCTAACTCAGTCAATAAGCATTTTATCATATGACCTATTTTTTTGTTATAAAAAGTGCTAAAGAAAATTCTCAAATAAAAATAGAAATATAGCGCGCGGAAACGAGCAGGGCCGTACGGCTTTTTACGGTTCGCTCAAGCAAAGCCGTACGGCCCGGATCACGTCATCTTTTCCCATGGTGTTATTAAGAGCTCGCCAGCAGGGAAATACGGATATACGATGATATTCAGTACAGATCCTACTTTATACTAGCAGCATGCAAATTCAAAACCTTATCCTTATGTACATTTAAATTCAAATAAATTATGGAAATGTTGCTCTATACAATAGCAACGGCAAAGCGGGGGTTATATTAAAGATTAAGGTACGTAGACAAGATCGTACAACTTTTCGCACGGCATCGTTGTATTGCTACATGCAGAACAAATGTTGCAGGCTACTTGCATTACGACTCTATGCGCAACAAATTTTCCTGTTGCAGAGTAGAAGTTCTACTCGTCCGGCGTGAACACTGAAATAAAATTTGTTGGGCGCGGAATGGTAATGCGAGCAGAGTTTGATCTGAAATTTGCAATGCAACGTTCCTCAGTAAGTTGCACGATTTTGGCGCACCTTTTACCTAACGCAACAGCATGGCATCATCAAAACCTGTGCATATATACTCAGAGATAACCGTACATGATAATGTCTTGAAAAGTTTGGCTATATGCACACTTTCATAGAGCTAGTGCTTGGCGACACCAGGGTGTGGCCGACCCGTGCGCATACTTGCTGCATTATAGAGATACTGTTCTATAACCGCACACATACAACACAGAGCAGTTTTCGTATGAATGAGAAACGGACCGCGCGGAACCGTGTCAGTGCCGTGATGTCTATAAAAACATTCGAAATTTCTGCCGTAACCGTGCTGTACCGTTTTCATACTCATACAAAATCTGCTCTTCCCTCCTCCGCAAATGACTCCTATATCATTCTGCTATCAGGATTCCTTTGGAAATTGGGTTCCTGAACTTGAGGCAACTGTCTAATATATATAGAAGTGATGCCTGCTACATCCAATTGAAACATGAAGATTTTTATGATACGATTCATAAATGTATGCCAGAATATGGTCAACATTTAAATATTTCGTCAAGGGGTCCAGCCCGTGGCAAAATTACTATTTTCACCAACTTCTAATAATAAAGCATCCAACATTGTTGGAGTTTTCATGATATGTAGTCACAGTATGTACCTTGGCTATGAATACATGCATGTACAACGCAGCAGCTAAGAAAGAGTAGTAATTATAAGTACAGTACACATATAAAAAACTTCAATAACTATGACCTAGGAGTCATTGTAGATTAGCTGGGTACACACTTGCAACTTGGATATACACATATTATTTGTTTATGTATTTATCAGGTGAAACTACCCCTCAAACGTGAGGAATGTTATTATATTAAATTAAGTTAAATAAAGTATTACCCATTTGCAGTACATGTGTGAAATAATGGCGTGCAAAGCCAATTACTCTTTTTGTTGTCACAAGTGTGGGCAAGTCGTCGTTTAGTGCATTGTGCTTAAGTGCTGGCTCACCCTGAGCCCCATTATTGAAGTCCATGAAGGGAAGAATAGGCATTAGGTAGGGTAGGGTGGAGCTGGGGCACTTGAGGGTGGATATGGTTGTCCTCCTGGGGGAGGATAGGGTTGTCCTCCAGGAGGTGGATATTGACCTTGAGCAGGTGGGTAAGGCTGACCTCCAGGGGGAGGATAGGGCTGACCTCCAGGGGGAGGGTAAGGCTGACCTCCTGGGGGTGGGTAAGGTTGTGATCCAGAAGGTGGATAGTAGCCTTGTGGTGGATAAGCTGCTTGACTGTCAGGTTGCACAGGATAGGAGCCAAGTGGTGGTTTTTCTTGTCCTATGAAAAAAAAAAGACAAGAACAGTATTATTAAACAATAATTTGTTCCCACTGACGCCATTGTAATCTGTCTAAATTAATCTCTCATAAATGTAATCAACCAATCAGAGTGCGTGCAAAATTTAGTGATATCATCTGTGCATGGAAAAATTGAATCTATCTGTCTTATATAATTAAGAGGAGATTTTTTTCAATGACGAGCAATAATGGCGAAAAGCGCCAAAAACTACACCTTCGCGCGAGTTTTACTCCAAATTTTCGTTCTGGATTAACACTCAAATCCTTTTTGTATAGGATAAAGAATGAGAGAGAGTGTTTTATCGGATATAAAGATCCGAGCCGTAGGCGAGGATCTTTATACCGATAAAACACGATCTCGAGTTCTTTATCCGACTTAAAAAACTCCAACACATATTTGAGTTTATCCCGGAAAGAAAATCAAAAATATCTTTATTTATCTTAGAGAAAATCGAGGTTAAAGTTGATGTAAATTAGGACGAATCTTTATGAGATATAAAACACTCGTCACGGTTGCGATTTTCATTGTGTTTGCCTTATGAATTATTAATTAGTTTTTTAACTACCGGTTAAAAACTGATGTGCCAAGATAAAATACCTGTTTAAAACGGAATTTTGAATTGTACAAAGACTTTTTCTTGAAGTTGTGTTGGGATTAAGCTTTTTCAAGCTGAATATAAATAAAACATACAGCAAATGAGCAAATGAAGGCCTAAATCTCATTTTCGATCCAAATTTTCGCTTTGGATTAACACTTTGATTCAGCTTTTGTCGGCCAAAACTACTTACAAACAACTTAAACTTTCTTATAGAAATGGTTTTAGTTTTGTACAACAGCTATTCTTCAACTCAGGAGTTTTTGTCGTTCACTGCTCGAACTTGAAAAAAATCCCCTCTTAATTTTATATAAAACAAATAGATTATACTTTTCAATAGGTCTGTAAGTTTCTAATAGGTGCCCAGAAGACATCAAAATGTTGCAAGAACAGCTACATCACTCGATCTACTTAATATCTTGGAGAACCCTGAACTTTTGTTCTCACCACATTGTGATGTCAACTATGTATCTGCAAAGTATTAGGGGAAAGACACTCAGAAAAATGAAATCTAATATTTATTCAATATTGTCATTCTGGTGACTCCAAATAGCATTCAGGCTCTAAGCCAAATAGAGACTTCCTCCCTCACACACACAAACAAAGCATCATACCTGGAGGTGGATAAGGTTGTCCTGCTGCTTGTCCATAAGAAGGTGGAGGGACATAAGACTGCTGTGGTGGTGGCTGGGCAGGGTATGTGGCAGGAGCTAAGGGTACACTAGCAGCTTGGTAAGCAGCAGCAGCTCTGCTTCTTTCTCTACGTTTTTTGACAACACAGCAGTAGACGACAATAGCGATAATGACAACAATAATTATGGCAATGATAACCCCAATAATGACATTTGTTGCTGTACTATGTTCACCATCAGCTGAAAAAAAGATGGTTTTCTGAGAAATACAACAGTCAACCTTAACAAATGTATTACATCAAAACTGGGTGACACAATTCTTGTGGGTCGATCAGCAAACAAGCAACACAATTAATTAACTAGCGTTTGAAAATTCATTGAACAATCATCCTCGTCCACAATGACTTCTCCTGCATAAAAGTTGATGGGATGATAAATAAATCTTTGGGTATTTAATTTCTCTTAATTTGGCAGACATCAGGTGTCCTTTTATCTCAACATGGGTACTTTGGCTTGACTTAATCTCTCCAAAATATGAACCATGTCTCAACCATTTTAACTCTGATATCACACTAAATGGAACAAAAGTTTGTCTGCATATATATATAGTTAAACTACTGTATCTATTTGCTACAAACTACTCCAGGAAAGATAATTAAATTGATCAAGTACTGATAGATATACAATACCTGGTCTATATGTCACATATCCTGCAATGAACCCCCTGTAGCGTACATTTATGCTTCCACTTTTAAATCGTATGTGGATTGGGTCTTCTCCTGTAGTAAAGCTGAAAGGATTCTTGGAGCCACACATGCTGTCCTTGATGGTCTGGTGAGCTTTTGAGTAGGAACTACCACCACCTTATAAATTAATTATCAATTAAAAATGAAATGAGATCAAAGTTTGCACTGATCTCACTACATCTATTAACCTGCTTCACTTTGAAGAGCAAAGCAAAAATACCCTCTGCAGAAGTTGTATAATTTCTTTGAAAAGTAGGTGACAATGGTATTGGGTGTCAATTGAGAGTTCAATGCATTAAGGTCAAAGACATTTCCAAGTAATATTACATGACGATACCCTAAATTAAACAGCAAAAGGAATATACGATAATCTCAGCTTCTTCATGCTCTCCTGCATTCACTATGGTCTCTCTCTTAATTGTTTGAGATAGATATTGTCATATGTTATTACATCCTTTTATAATTATTAATAAAAGCAAACAGTAATAGGAGAATATACAATATGAACAGTTGCAGTCAGTGGGTAGCTATAGTCCAGTTCCAGACTCTCTTTCTTACCGCTCCAGGACTCGTGGAGAAAGGAGAGTCCAGTATAACTTGCATGCGCATGTGCAAAATGAGCCAATCAGATTAAAGTTTTATTTTGAGAGCTTGCAATATGCAAAGGTCAGTGTTTTGTTTTGCTGTCAAAAAATATGGTAGTGATGCGTATCGAAAAATTCACAAATACGTCTTTCCCAACTGTCCATCCGTAAATTGGCCTGTAACTGCTCAAACTTTGGTAAAATATTATAGTTGGTTTTTCCAAGTGCATAGCTCACTGAATAAACAAATTGCTTTCCGAAATGAGACTGATATCGTGTATACAAAACACTTTCTTCTTCAGCCATCTTGAATCATTAGACGACTTTAGGAATTGTAATCACGCGATCACCACCATGAATGTGGTGATCGCGTGGTCACTAAGCTGACATGCGCATGCAAGTTATACTGGACTCTCCTTTCTCCGCGAGTCCTGGAGCGGCAAGAAAGAGAGTCTGGGACTGGACTATGGGTAGCTAATGCTAGAACAATAGCATAAGTGCTCCTTTCTTTTCTTCCTCTCTCCCTTCCCCCATCCCTTCTATTCCCCTTTCTTTCCCAAAAATCACCCACTATGCAGGCAAAAGAACTTATTTGTTTTCAACTTATCATATCAAACATTCAGTTATCAAGAGTAAAAAAATCTTGTCCTTTCACAACCATTTTATTATAAACTAGATGCACACGTGCATTCACTCGTGCCCCGGGAGCCCCTTTTAGGAGAAGCTCCAAAGACCGGCCCCGTTGGTACTCTTCCCCGAGTCGTGTCACGCATTTTTCACCATTCCAGGAAATAGTTAACCGTAACATAAAGACCTTTTTTGAATCGACTAACTTAAACTAAAGAATTCGATTAGTCAATTTGTCTGTCAGCAGATATTAGTGTTTGCCTTTGTCCTTCTATTATCATGCATATTATATATCTCCGACATGCAAAAATATTATCTGCGAATATACCAGTTTATTCAACTTTTTATTTCACTATGTATCTCAATTGTTTGCTGTTAAGACTTCTACAACGGCGTTTTTGACACAATAACAAATCGTGTATTTTTTCGTTCATGTTTCGGATGTTTTAAGACGTTACGTGACCAACAAGGTCAATTGAACCTAGCCGTTTCATGCAATTAGGTCTGGTCTTAAAATTCAGTACAAAAACCTCTCAAGATCTCTTGAATGCTTGAATGAGGAATATAATTGACTTGCTTCTATGGATGTATGTTTGTTTAGCAACATGTAGGATGAGAAATTGTAGATTCCCAGCTCATAGGAAATAGTCTTTATCGCGAGGGCATTGTTCCAAGTACTCCATTTAGAGTTCGATATTTGGTCAAAGTATTGGAGATGAAGCTCAAAATAACAGCCCATTCTGAAGCTCTTATGAGTATATAGGTATATCTCGAGTTAAAAGCTCCAAATTACATTGTTCTACTGTAGGAAAAGCCTGTCTCTGAAAGCTATTTTCTTTGAAGTCTGCCATCTTGCATTCCTAAAGTTCCTGGCTTGCCTTCACTACCAAGAGTTTGCATGCGCTCAAAGGTGAAGAATGAAGGGCATTGTTTCTTTACGCTCTTAACCAATCAGGAGTGCAAGTACGTCACCGATTGCGCAAGAATGCCGCATTCCGAACACGACCATAGACCCAAAGAATTTCGTTTGCATTTTATAACTCGTTCCCGGCCTACGGCCTGGGCATGAGTAATCAGTGAACATTGGTAATTATATTTGATTAATTATTATCAGCAAGGGGCATATTCAACCAAGAGAACATAGCAATCTTACACATTGCTCAAATTGAATAATAAGCAACTCCAGCAAGTGGTATTTTCTCTTTGCTTTTTGAATAGTCAGTTTCACAAGATACATTATTAATCGACTTTTAGAAAATGCTAATTTGAAATCTCAACTTTCCTTTTAGTTGTTTGTATAGAGTAGATTTCGTATGACTGTGAAAACGGCACCGCACGATCACGGCACGGTTACGGCAGGAATTTCGAATGTTTTCATGGACAGCACGGCATCAACATGGCCACAGCACGGCGCGGTCCGTTTCACACTCATACGAAATCTGCTCTAATAGATAAATGCAATGACACACTGTCAAGTTATGAAGCTTTATATCCAAACCTTTTATTTTAATCTTGGTGTTGTCACATCCAAAATCCCTTGGCAGGTCAAAATCCATAAAAACAATCTTTGTTCTTCTCCCACTGTCACGGCGAGAAATTTTAAAGTAGCAGCTACTGTACAATGCAGGATATTTGCCTGGCCAGTATGATGAACTGATTGTACCATATGAGCTGGACATGTATTTCCCATATGAACTGGTAGTACATTGGGCTGCAATGTAAAGAGAAAACATACTTTTGTATAAAATTTAAAATGGTACTGACAATACCCACAAACACCATGACGGCGTGGGCTCCTCTCAATGACAGATACCATAATTTACAGAATGATGTAACTAAATTCTCCTGAAGGATATTAATGACCATGCAGGTATATATACATGCATATGTACATCTTAGAAAGATTATATTCTATTAATAGTCCAGTTTCCATTTGCTAAAGTCCACTGAGCTTCTCAACAAAAGGCACATTTATAATTTGAAGGTTTTCATGTAAAACGACCTAAGTGACTTTTTGATGCTCAAGTATGTTAAGGCCTGGGTTTTATCAGCCAGGAGCAATTATGTTTTCAGCTCGACATCTTGACAGGGATTTGTTTATTTGTGACACAAACTAGTGTAGGGATTGCATATTTTACGTTCCTTATTTTTTTAATGTTAAAGTTTTTTTATCACGTGACTGATGGCGTCATTAAGACAGAAAATTCTGAAAATGCTGTACGGTGTCAAGTTTTTGTAGTTTCTTTCCACAACTAGTATTAATCTATTCCTCCCTGTGTACTTTACAACTTATCGTTTGGAATGATTAACTATCGCTTTTCACTAAGTAGATTTGGAATAAAATGTAATTTCTATATCTGGTCAAGTGACCTGTTTTATGCAATATCTCTTTACAGAAGAGTGATGGTCATCCATTCCAAGCGCTATCTTTTTAACCTGTTAAAACGAACTACAATCGAAGTATCTGTTCTTGTGTATCACTTAAACTCGCCACCGTACCCTTAAAAAAACAGTTTTTTTTTATCCCACTAGTTGATCACATGACCACTCTTACACAAATTTTTGGGCCAAGGTTCTACACTTTACTAAGTTCTATTGGTCTGCAAAATTTCACGTTGTTTGGATATGTTTATGACATAAAACTAAAAATTGATCATAAGCTTCAGATTTGCCTCCTGACCCAGGCCTTAACATGCTTGAGTGGATGTCCAGACATTGATTTTTCAGCATAGGAAAGTTAATTATACCATTTTATACCATTGAAAAAAGTCATCAATAAAGTCACTTAGGCCATTTTCACATGGAACCCTTCAATTTTATGCAGTGTTAGCCTTCTTTTCAAGAAAGACCCATGGGAATAAAATTGATTTCTTTATTGTTCTTAGTCAAAATGGTTTACTTTTCTCACTTGCGTTTTCAAATAATTTACCTTGACTTGACACTAGCCCTGCGCCAGTGCATCTGTTGTCTAATTTTACAGCAGTATGAATGAACTCGAAAAAGGTCTATTGTACATGCAAGTACATTGTACACTGCACAATAAACAGATCTTACTTCAACTGATAATTTTTTTTGAAGGCATACAATATTATATATATATATTTAATAATGTTATATACCGTAGTATAAAGTTATGACAAATAAATTTATTTAAATTACTTACATTGTCGATAATCTGTAAAAAAAAGTAAAAAAAGCAGTGTTAACTGATGTTAATGAGGTAATTACAATCAATAATTATATAACAACTAATACTCACCACAAAAATAATACCAACAATTAATCCACTGATACATCACAAACAGCAAACCAACCTTTAAACTAGAATCCTAGCTATCCACTATCTATTTTATAAACCAGATTTCATATGGGTGTGAAACAGACTGCACCATGTCTATAAAAACATTCGAAATTCCTGCCATAATTGTGACGTACTGTTTTCAGACTCAAATGAAATCTATGCTATGTACCAGCATCCTACAGAGAACTTAAGCCATACTTACATGCAGAAAACAGTTTTCAAATGACTGTGAAAAAGGCACTACCATGCCATGCTGTTTCTCAACATTTTCACACAAAAAATGACTGATCAGTCAAAACAATTACACACAACATTGTAGAGCAGGCTTAATAGTTCCCTTCACAGTTCCCTGTGCCATCTTGAAAGGTAGCCATGCCTTTGCATCGAAGCGAGATGAACGGTGAGCGGGCAATGATAGATACCTTTTTAACACCTAGAACAATTATTCACAGGTCTCTATCATTGCACACTCACTCTTCATCTCGCTTCGATGTAAAGGCATGGCTACCTTTCAAGATATTGCAGAGAACCATTCCATGCACATGCAAATATTACTCTAAAGCAGGCAACAACACACTGCAATTTTTTCTCGTGCTCACAATGCAATTTTAGGGATTTTGTTGCAAGAGTGAAATTGCCAAGTGTATCATGTCTGGCAACACAGGCAGCAGCAACATCTCACAACAAAAAATTTATTGCAGAAAGTTCAAAAGTTTGAACTTTCCTTTGCAACATCGTTAACAGTGCATGTTCATATTGAATATTGCAGGCTGATGATAGATGCTGCAATTTTTCTCTGGAACAAAATAAAAAATTGCATTGCCAGCAAAATAAAAAATTGCAGCGTGTATTGCTGGCTTAACAGGACCTGCAAATAAGCAGTCCCTCTACACACCAAACAACCATTACGATTACTTAAATTTAAACCAAAAAAATATTAAATGAGGTACAATTGCATGTACACTGTAGTCCCTAACAAATAACCTAGCTAGATTGAAAAAACTAACCTTCCAAAATAAAATAATCTGGAATTTAATTTGATCTGTAACATTATATACAGTACTTACTTTGAGAGGCTTGGAAGGTTGTAAATCGTGCCTGAAATCCCAGCCCAGTAGAATTATCAGAATTTGAATGAAATTTAATCTTCATGCAGTTGTCACGTGAATATATATCAAAAGGCCTTTGTGCATTAGTAGAGCAATATTTGCCAATATTTCGTCTACCACAGCCAATAAAGATTTCCACATAATCACCATTTTTACAGTCTGGCATGTTACCATTGATATCAAAGGTTGTCCACGTCAGCTTTATTCCAGTACCAGATGGTGCAGTGATGGAATAGTCACAGTCAGTACTTGGGGGATAATAATTGCCACTTAGCATGGCTGATTTTGTGAATCCACCATTGTAATCTTTAGAAGGAGATCTAAGATACCCTGACCTATCAGTGGAGGTTAGCTGTCCACATGCTAAAATATGAAAAAGTGTATCAATTTTCACTATTTTGGATGATCAGAGAACAATAGATTCAAAGTGAGGTTGAGATTTTTAATATGGTTTATGTACATTTGTATGCATGCATGTGAAAACTGGCCAGCTTCACTTTGAATCATGTATTAGAGAGTGTTCATTATCGTTCAGCAAGGAGGACTGGTGAATAGGAGTGGGAGCAAAAACTTTTTTTGTATTAAATGTATGCATTTATGATGTAAATAGAATGCATGAGTTGTGGGTGGGGAGGGGGGGTGGTGGTGTTCCGATTCACTGTATGAGCCCCCCTCCCCCCTGCTGATAAATGCATGTATGAGTACTACCTTACATATACATGTACAGTAATAACATACTTACAAGCTGTAAATATGGTATCCACTTGAAAAGCTACCACTGCAACACACATGTACAAATTATATATATAAAGCATATCAGAAAAAATAAATTTACACAAATGTACAAAAGTTATAACTCTTTTTGCACAAAATCAACATGACGTAGAACAATAATACAAATGAAATACATGTACTGTCTCTAGCTCAGGGAGGTTTGTAGCCTGAGTTATGTGTACTTAACAAGGTGCTATACAAAGACAAATAGAGAAATTATGTTGCACACCCCTACTTTTCTTCCCTTTTCAATACTTTTCAAGATAACCTCTGAACAGTTTTTGATTTCTATAATGCTGCACCCCGGCCTGTAGAACAATTCTGAATCTGGCCCTACCCTTTGGCTTTACCTTTTGTTACCCCCCTCCCACCTGTCCACCCACCCCACCCCACTTGTGGTAGGTCAAAAAATTAACCAGCAACAAATATGGATATTCTTCACTCACTCCTAAATCAAAGTGAAATAAATTTGTGTCAGAGTTGGATGGATAATGACAAAAATGAATGACTTTAGTAAAAGAATACTAATAGGAAGAGTTCAAGTCAATTAATTATTTACATAAATATATTCAGCCAAACTTTGAACTAAACCAGATGGCACAATAGACCTTTTTCGATGTATATGTATATGTATATGGATTTTTCGAGTTTGTTAAAACCACTGTAAAATTAGACAACAGATGCATTGGCGCAGGGTTAGCCTCGAGTCAAGGTAAATTATTTGAAAATATCAGCGAGAAAAGCAAAAACATTTTGACTAAAAACAATACAGAAATCAATTTTAATCCCATGGGTCTTTCTTGAAAAGGAGGCTAACCCTGCATAAATGCGCCTTTTGTTAAGTAGCTCAGCGGACTCTAGCAACTGGAAACTGGACTATTTCAAAGTGGGTGTTTAGAACTATTATGTATTATTCTCGATAAGTTTACAATACTCAACAAGCTGAAACAGAGAAGAAAATCTTTCGATCAAAAATCGAAATTGTGTGGAAATTTCGCAC
Source organism: Telmatactis stephensoni (assembly GCA_029948255.1). NCBI lineage: Eukaryota > Metazoa > Cnidaria > Anthozoa > Actiniaria > Isophelliidae > Telmatactis > Telmatactis stephensoni. The sequence goes on from JALIZF010000767.1 coordinate 39,029, forward strand.
ATTTATCACTTTTTTATAGAATTTATTAATAATGAAGGAAAAAAAACAGAATAATTTAATGAAAATATTAGCATAATTTAGGTGTGACGTTAATATGGCAAAGATCACTCTAGGCTCGCTATATTGCAACCCTATTTTCACCTAAGTACAAGAAAATCGAGCACAGAAGCACGAATAGAATAACAACGTGTTGCAGATCAGCGTGACAAATCGAACGTCCCGTCGTCATTTTGACAAACACTTATTACATAAACACATACACATATATAGTCTACACACATGTATGCGTTCAAGTTAGATTTTGAAACCTTACTTACCAAAAGCGATTATAAGCAGGATCTGTCTGGGAGGCATGTTGTATTAAACTAGAAATGTCAGCCCTAAAGCGAAATGTATAAAGAGTTATAAGCTCATAGTTACCGGACAACACCTGAGCACAACACAACTCACGGCTATAGAGAGCTGTTTCTGCGAACTTTAAATAAGAAATCTTACAGGAGCAGAACACTTTCGATAAAAATAGATATTGGCTTTCCTAACACAGTTCATTCCGCAGTTTTCTTGAATAATAACATGGAGAATACAATTTTTAGACCCTATACCTTCAATACTTCTTTTCTGTTGACTCGTGCAGTGAAAGGTTGGGCAAAAAGCGAGAGAAGATTGGGTTCTAATTCTGTTGTTAAACAGGAAGCCCAAATTTGAACACAGGATTGCCTGCGTTTAACACTTTAACAATATTTCATAGAACAAGTCAAAATAAAGATAATGGTTTCGATCAGTTACTGATAATGTCGTTTACCATGGTTTTACCATGGTTTACCATGGTTTTCCTTCATACTTCGCATGGTGAGATAATGTCAGCAGGGAAGTTCAAAGTTCACCGTTGGAAGATCGCTTGCGCGCCAGTCTATGGCGAATCGAGCATAGAAATCACAGGGTTTTTTTTTCAGTAGAAAAACTAAATGGATTGCTCAATGTTTATTAACACGGCCGATTAATAACCATGTAATAATAGTATGTGCAAATATTTGTAAATACTTAATAAAAGCTGTTGTTTATAATTCGAACTGGGAGCAATCAGCGACGCTTTTGCCGCGGTGTAAGCCCGGAGGGGTACTCCATTGTAAAAGGATCGGGTATGCTCGTCGTATCTCTTAGGAGTAAAAATCAGTGATTTGGTATCTTTTAAGGTGTTAAAATTGAAGTTTAGAGTTTTAGCATTTCCTGGTATCTTTTGGGGTATCAAAAGAGCCCATCGCTTATTATCTTGTTCTCAAATGGAATAAATTTGCCCAAGAAAAGCATTCGACCGTCCAATTTTGTGTTCATAATAATAATGTTCATTAACTTGTTATCGCTAGTATCTCTTAGGGGTTAAAAAATCGTCTGGCCACGCCCTTTTAAAAAGACTTCCGGTATCTTTTAGGGGTATTTTTGAAAATTTCCGACGAGCAGACAGACAGACAGACAGACAGACATTTTTTATTAGCTCTTTTTACCCTTACAAGTAAATCAGATATATGCTAATAAAAGAATAATTAAATAACAGAACAATATATAATCTAAACTATAATTTCTTTAAGCTTACTTTGCTTTTATCCTGCGAGCAGAGTCTTTAAAGAAGGCTCTGCTAGCAGGATAATATCACTTGTGTTTCATGTCTCATAACAGTGTTATCCGTTTGTTTGTGCTAATATTCCTTTTCTTTCTTCAAAACATTCATAAATATATTTTGCGATAATTTTTTGTATTTTTTCATTTGGATTAATTAAAACTTGGAATTGTTCTTCATCGCTTAAGAATTCAAGTTTTTTGTTTGTGATTGTATTTATCTTATTCATTAATTCTTTTCTTTTGGTTGAATAGGGGGGACATTTTAGAAGAAAGTGTTTTTCATCTTCAACTCCTTGTTCACATATGGGACATATTCTTTCTTCTGGTTAACGTATGGGCGTGAAGTCTCCCTCTTTCAATTTCTAAACAATGATTACTAATCCTAAGTTTAGTAAGTGCTATTCTATGTTTTGATATTGCTGACCTCTTTCAGGTAACTTTCTTGCTTATAGATTATTTTAAAGGTTCTATAAGTTCTAAGTTTATTTTTTTGGGAGTCTTTCCTACCCATATCGTTGTGAATTTCTTCAAACCAAACTTGTATTTCAATATCCTCTAGTCTTTGTTTTATTTGCTTAACTATTATTTTCCCTTTTGTTTTGTCAAACTTTTGATTCCATACAAAACTGTAACCCAATTTATCCAAAATAAGTTTTGCTTTTCTACTTCAGCTACATGGGGTGTTAGCACGGTTGCAGTCCTGTATAGTTAAGTGAGATAATTTTGTTTTGTCGGAGATCACGAAGTTAATCCAGAATTTTACTACTCTCAGTTTTGCGTCGACTCTCAAAGGAATTAATCCGAGTTCAGATCTACATGCATTATTGGACGCTCTTTTGTTCACTCCAAGTAACATTTTACAAAATTTTGTATGAACCGTTTCGGCAGGATCATTATATTATCAATGTTGTCCTTGATATCAACGCCCCAAACCTCACTTCCATATAATAAAATGGGTTTAATTAAGGAGTTAAATAATTTAATAGTCAAGGATATATCTGTTCTAAAATGGTTTCCAAGATCTTTTCTAAGTTTAAACAAAGCCTTTAGTGCTATTTTTTTTAATTCTTCTCTTGCAGTAGTAAAAGTTCCGAATGCGGTAAAAAATACTCCTAGATATTTATAGCTTTTTACGTTTTCAAGCTTCGATTGGTTAAGGTAAAAACTAAAGTTGCTCATTCTTTTGCCAGTGTTGTTAAAAACCATTATTTTGGTTTTGTCTAGGTTTGTATATATTCTCGATGTCTCACAAAAATGTTGCAATTTTTTAAGTTGGTGTTGAAGGCCCTCTTTCGTTTGTGAAATCAAAACCAGGTCGTCAGCATATAGAAGGCCTCTTATTCGATAGTTGCTTGTCACTGCAGAACCCGCAAACGAGAGAGTTAACTGACAGCTTTGTTTTGACCTCAGTTTCATCAAACAGTCTATCTAATTTTTCTGCGTACTCATTCGACAATAAAACTGGGATATTAGATTTGGCTTCTTCGTTAGCGATCAATCTTTTATGAATTCCCTCGATGCAGTCTTGATCCTCCAATGGATTTTTGTCTATAAGATTTTGATTTACATTTATACTGTATGATAATTGGCAATGATCCGATAAGTGAGGCCTGAGGTGATGAATTTTTAGATACTGGACATTTTTTAACAATTCTTGGTATGCTATCACATAATCAACAAGACTGCTACCATTATATTGAAAACATGTCTTTTTTCCAGACCAGTCGCCAATTGTTCGACCGTTTAAAATTCTTAAATTATTCTCTGTACACAATTCTATAAGCATTTTACCTCTAGAATCAGATGTATCTGAGTCTTGTGATTGTCTTTTTTTGGTAATATCCGGTAAATAATCTTCAGGCAATGATTCTAAAAATACATGATTGTTATCCTCTAAAATGAATTCTTGTATGGCGCCGGTTCTCGCAGACCCGATCCTTTTACAATGGAGTCCCTCCCCCCCCCCCCCCCCCCGGGGGTGTAAGCTCGAAGTTGCCACGGAAATCCGTGTTTTTATTATAATTTTACCATGTTTTTTCTCAAATTTAGAACATTGGCAGCTTATGTAATCCTTTATCAAACGTTAAAATAGAAAGTGAGGGTCACCGTATTCGTTTCCGAGATATTGAGCTGTAAAAATTGAAAATTTGGCAGCCATCTTGAATACCGAGAGAAGACTGGGTCCCGTAGAATCTTTTCCATCATATCCGTATCCTTTTTTCTGCTATGCAGTTTTTCAACCTGAGCGATTTTTCCCCTCCTCCCTCGGTAAATTAAATTCCTTTTTTTAATAAAAAAAACTAATTTTGATTTAAACAAATCGAAAAAAGCCATTCCAAATTAAAGAAATGGAACAACCAGGGGCGGATCCAGGATTTTGCAAAGATCACGTTACATCCAAGATGGCGTCCTCCTAACAATGGACTCTGATGACGTCATCTCGTAAGGCGCAAGGGGGGTGTCTGGTACACTTATGGACACCCCCCTAGATTCGCCCTTGACAACTTTAGAATCTAAAAGGAGTTAAAATATTAAGCAACATTTTTGGCAAAAATTTCTCATAATCCACAGTATATACTTTTACTACAAAAGGATATCTTATCGGATTTGTAATTTTATATTGGGGGTTGTTATTCCAGCCTCTTCTTTAAAAGCCCGCCCGATTTTTTTCTGAACTGTCTTATTTAACCATCAAATTTTACTCGTTTTTATCACACACCTGTATCATGTAATATATAATCTGCCAAATCATAATTACTATAGAACCAGTCATAGGGATACCTATACAGTATGTCCTATGATTGGTTCTACGCAGGACGCAGGAACAGGTTAATTATCCTCCCTCTCCCCTCCTCTCCCTTTCCCTTCCCTATAGGGCCGCTACGCAGGCTAGTATAAACCTAAAATAGATCACAAAGAAAAAAATATGTAAAAAATGCGGATAATGGTAGATGAGGCGGCCGGCAAACCACACGATACCGTCCGAGGTTTTTATTTGTTATTTTACGTGATATCTTCAATAATTTCCCTGGAGTTAAAGGAGTTAGAATATTAATCCAATTAACGTTTTAAGGATCGTCTTTGTATCTTAAAATTGGGGAATTACTATTCATATTAGCTTCTTCTTTAAAAGTTTTTTAATAACGGTTGTCATATTTAAGCATCGAATTTTACTCGTTTTATCACTTACTCGGCAGGTTTGATTTGCTTGTTTTCTTTGTAATTTGGTGTGTGTATCGAAGCGCGAAAGTTGAATGGCCCTTGCACGTCTTGGAGACCTTTATAGCTTAATTAATTCAAATTAAATAAATATATCGTTTCACCATTCTACACGATGTTCAATTTTAAGGCTGGGCTTGTATCCCCTCACCTCGGACAGGGGATCGTACATGGAAGCCTTCTTGCTGCCGAATACATTGATCCTTCTGGGGATTCGTCATTAGAATACTGCCAGTAAACAGGTAAACATTGTGATCTGCTATGCGCATGCGTATTGAGTGCGACTCCAGTTTCGTTCCTGACTGATGACAACTTCAACTTACAGGTAAGTGCTGTTTAATTTTTGAATTTTTATTCAACTGAGAAAGTATGAATTACTTTTAGTAAGCTTATCAGAGTTAAGCCGCCATGCCTGTCAAACAGAACCCTCTGGTGAACATTTTCTTATATTGTCGTTCTCTAAGACTGCTGATAAGTCAATTTTGTGGACTGTACATAAGTTGGACGATTAGGGGCTAACTTTTGTCGTTTTACAGCTTCTAAATGTGAGCTTTCATCTCTACGTGAGTGATTTCGTTCTGTTTAATTTAAGTATATGGAAGATGCATGAAATGGAAGAATGGGCATCGAAAATCAGAAAAGTCGCCTAAATTCAGCCGTCTCAATCTCTGCGCTTTACTGGCGCTTCTACTACGTCTGGTCCGTTTTTAGCGGAATTAAATTCAGATCACGTTCGGGAACTTTGAGTTTCAACTCTCGAGATCTATAGGAAATTGACAACTTAACATATAGACTCAGGATGAGCCGGAAATCATACAAAACACAGTATCTGATGGCTTGCGTTCGTTTTTAAAAACCCGGTTTCCTTAGTCTCTTCGACTCTCAGAATTATCATTCTCAACAGTTCTACATAATCTTATTGACTAACAGGGTTGTTTGTGCTATCTAGCTTGGGGCCTAAGTCTACACTAGCAAGGAATATCCTGATAAAACATTGTGAAGCGATCTATCAAGATCTCAATTTTACGCGCACTAGCTCGTGGAGTGCAGTCATCTCTTCATGTTTTAGTGGCGATATATTATATTGACACTTTTTAGTGAAGTGTCAAAGTCAATCATTTGTAACACAGGTCTATTTTAGTGTATTTGAAACATTTGAGTGGACCATGCATTATAGGTTTCACTTTGATTAGAAATGACGTGATGTCAACAGGAAATTGGATATAATATAATGGCTATCTATCATAAAAGACCTGTCATTTAATTAAGCCAGCTGCCGCAACTCTTACTCTCCGGTCCTCAAATTTTACTTTGTCACGATAATTCTTCTTGTATTACATTTTGAAAGCAAAACTGCATGAGATTGTAGTTCAAATGTAGCGTTGTGCGAAAAGGTGTACGAAACTGGTAAGGAATTGCTCTTAAATACTGACAACACCATGGAGTATAATCCAAGTATTTGAAAACGCATCGTTTTGTTATGGTTAGGTCTTCCAACTACACTAAAACCGTGTTACTTTTAATTTTGTCTAAAAAGGCACACCACTGATTTTTTTGTTTAAGTGCCTGACAGCGAAAACAAAGACAAGAAGACGCGTTTTCGAATTTATCGTGAAGAGATATACTCTTGTCAAACTCTTGTCGTTTTTGAGTAGTACCGAGCCATACACTGTAAACGATGCAAGCTAAATAAGTATTAACTCAGCCAAACGTATAGAATAAAACAAGTTTGCCATCCAGCAAGAATCTCATTGCCGCATACAAAAAATCTCTTTTCGGTTATAGTCTGATGAAAAGTGAATCAAAAGAATGTGAAATGGACTTTGTATTTGCTTCTTGCATTCACCGGGGTCACTTTTCATGGATAACGGATCCTAGTATATATGTTGTGGTTTAAAACTAAATTTCCAAACCAGTTTGATTTTTACTTTCTATTAAGTCCTGGATTATGATAATGATTATATGGCAATAGAAAATAAAATCATGCTGATTTGAAAATATGAAAAATCGAAACCAAAAATGACTTAAAGCATATCATATACATGTACTCAGTATATCGCTTTCGTGATTGTCATCTGTATTCTTGGTATCACGACTGCATGGCCACACCATCCGAAGCCTCAATCTCTACTGAACCGTACGCCTGTGATGCTCCCTCCACGCCAATTCTTCACTCTAATTTCTGCATGCCGTTAGTCTCCTTCGCAGCCGTTTTTAGTCTCGTCACGCCACGCGAATCCTAAAAACGGCTGCGAAGGAGACTAGCATGCTCTTCGCAAGTTAAAATCAGTTTGTCTCCGATATCAAATATTCAAGGTTGCATCTCCCTATCACATTGCCACTGTTCCTCGCATCCTCGTAATCTAAATGAAGGGGCTGTTTGCATGATGCTGGAATGAGTTTCGTTCCTGTACAGTTCATCCCGGTTCCCATATATTTCTTTGTGTGCGTTACACAATACCAGCACAAACTTTCGTGCCAGAACGAGTCGTAGTAGAAAGAGTTCATCTCGGCTTTCATTCCGGAACGAAAAGCTCATTCTGAAACGACATATTTCGTACCTGCATGTATCATGAAAACGCGGTCCGACACTTATTTCGGTATAAAATCACTTTCAGAGCGAGAGAAGCATGGAAAAAAAGTTAAAAAGACAGAAAAGGACATAAATATCTGTTTTTCAGGCTAGAGCGGTTTGTTGCATGTAAACGTGGTATGAAACTGAATTTCATTCTCTTCCACGTTATATTATACCCTGCATGATGATGAAAACTTTCTACTGATTTTCCTCCTTCATCGTTATCCACCCAGAAATTGCTGATCCAAGACAAAAGAAAACACCGTTTTAGTGTGTTTGATTTAGTGTGTTAATGTAGCTTTAGTTGTTACGAATGGCGACTTATCCGGTTATGACAATAAATCATAGGCGATCTTCTACATCATGTACCGTGTATAATTAAACCTGCTATTAGAACACCAAAAGCTGCTACTTCTGCAAGGACTTCACCCTGAGATCCATACAATTACCTTGTTTAACATAAACACTATATCAGTTCAAGGAGAAAAGCGACATTATAACAAATTATAAATAGGCAATCTTCTACATCATGTACCGCGTGTAGTTAAACCTACTAGAAGAACACCAAAAGCTACATGCTACTTCTGCAAGGGCTTCACCTGAGATCCATACAATTATTTATTTATTTACTAAACTTTCACCAATTAAAACAACAAATAAAAATAAAATAATAAATAAAAATATAAAATAAATAATGGTGAGGGACACGCAACAGAGCTGGGCTCCAATTAAAGCGTGCCCTATAATTAAATTACCTAATTTTTAACATAAACACTATCAGTTTAAGGAGAAAAGCGACATTGTAACAATAAATCATAAATAGGCGATCTTCTACATCATGTACGGTGTATAATTAAACCTGCTATTAGAACACCAAAAGCTGCTACTTCTGCAAGGGCTTCACCTGAGATCCATACAATTACCTTGTTGAACATAAACACTATCAGTTCAAGGAGAAAATTAAAGCGACATTATAACAAATTATAAGTAGGCAATCTTCTACATCATGTACCGCGTGTAGTTAAACCTACTAGAAGAACACCAAAAGCTACATGCTACTTCTGCAAGGGCTTCACCTGAGATCCATACAATTACCTTTTTAACATAAACACTGTCAGTTCAAGGAGAAAAGCGACATTATAACAATAAATCATAAATAGGCGATCTTCTACATATCACGTACGTGTAATTAAACTTGTTAGTAGAACATCAAAAGCTGTTACCTCTTAAGGGCTTTTGCCCTTAGGCCCTTTCATAATCCTATCAGCTCAGATCATGAATTCCAGGGGGAAAGCGGTAGCAGTCTCTTTCACATAACATCCTGCAGCACCTGTAATGGTAAATCAAGTGTTTCTGTTTGAATGCACTTTTTTAAAAATCTTCAAATGACTGCATGTTTTTCCTGTACCCTTCGGGCAACTCGTTAAATTACATATGTTTCCATATACCTCTATCCTCAGAAAATGTACAGATACATTTTATACACCATATCCGTGGATTACTCTCCGCCCACCCCCCTCCCCACCCCACCCCTCCACCCCCACCCCCACCCCCCTGTCATGGCGCACATGCAGGAAGCAGTGTAACCATGGCAACGATTTAAAAAGAGAATTCACTTTTGAGTTTTTCGAGGATTTCAAAGAAGATATATTAGAAATATTTGTATTTCATGATGTTTATAACGAATATTAATACACAGCTAGTCTATGGTGATGAATAGATTGTTTGCGATTACTTTTAATAAAACTGCAGTCATGATTTTAGCCACAAGGGCTTTCTCAGGTATATTTCCTTAAAAACTCATCAAAATTGATGTACAAGTAGAGATAAAGCGATGTTTGTATATCTTGAATAAATATCAAACGTCACTAATGGTTGCCTCATTTATAAAGACAACGAATGCCCATAAAATCTTAATTTTTCAACTCCTTCAAAGCGACTTTAGTTAGCATATCATTTCACGGTTGACCATCTCGAAAAACAATACCTATTTCTCTTTTTTCTTTTGTCTTGTCTCTTCTCTTAAATTTGGAATCACCATTTGTTCATTAATTTAAAAAAATTGCATATGATTTCCATCACTAAGGGTTTTCTCCGGTTTTAATTTCCTTTAAAACTCAAGATAAACAAGTACAATGCTTGAGACTGAAATGAAAAACGGCTGCAGTAATAGCAATGAAAACGTCACTGGGGAGAATGTATATGCATATAATTCTTAAATTGCCTATTAACCTTTCAAGCTGGTGGAGGCTACGGCAGGGAGTATAACTCCTCAAAAGATTAGACGTTTAGGGGACACTAGGAGAAACTTAAACATACAATTCGTCCGGATAGATAAGTCTTCACTGACAAACAAGTCATTCATTATAGTATGAAAATGTCACGAACGCAATTTGAGACAAAAAAGTCGTCTAATTTTGACGCAATCGACTGTAAAAACGTGCGTCACCAACGCGCAGTTTGAGACCGATGCTCAAATTTTGGCACAATCGCAACCTGTCATTTATTTCAATTTTTATCCACGTTTACTTTTTCTACGCTCGCCGCAAGTAACCTGGGAAACAAGCACTAGCAAAAATTTATTTGTTTTGTTTTGACGTTAATATTTGCGTTCGTCCGACATCAGGCATCATGAGTGAAAGAACCGTGATAGGAAATCATGAAGTATAATAACTAACCATTTTAGCATTAAGAAATATTTCTATGCATATTCCTAATTATAGAAATACAACAAGAAGCTGCTATATCAATACTGAATAACTATATCAATACTGAATAACAGCTGGGTTTGTGGTGACATTTCCGAGTTCTTGAAGCATTTAAAAAAAACTCAATGGTGTGGACAACCATTCTTTTGAACACGTTTTCTGCAATGTAAGATGGCAGACCACTTATTTCATTTCATTTTATTTCATTTCGTCTTTTTTATTTTAATACTGTTTCACTGTATCTCATCTCCCCCTCCCTCCCATCCCCCTTCTTATACGTACTGTTTTCGCCGGTGTTTTTGATCACCCAACCGACATTGTTCAGTAGAGAGATAGCAGTGGTTGTTCCTTAGGGGATCAATTCTGATCTAATACGTTTACATGTATGCCAGTACGTGTTTGACAGCATGGGTGGGCATATCGGTAGCCATAAAGTAAGATAAGGTTTATTTTTTGAATGTCAAACTCTTCAAAACAGGAAGAGCTGAGGAAAAAAAAAAAGGGCCTGACAATTAGTTCTATTTCCCTACTCAACAGATCAGGCCTTGTGTATAAACTCTACCAAGGTGAGTGTCCTTTCGTTTTAGAGGATATTTTTGAATTAAGCTAAGGCAATGTGTCGATCAAATTAACACTGTCTTTACGCTCTCTTTGGCGCAACTAAAAGCGGCAGTATCTGGAAGGAGAGAGTAACAATTCAGTAGTTCTTTATTTCCTGGAGAGATCGTCCTTATATACTTATCAGCTCTATTAAGGCGACTATTCTTTTTTTCCAAGTGGATATATATTTTCAAAGGGTATCGCCCATCAAAGCATCTAATTACTTTCTTTTCGCAGCAAGTACTAGCACCACAGTACTTAGCCAAATCATGCACTTTTAGCTCAGTCTCTAGCTAGCGTTCCCTAGTTTATACGTAACTTTTGTTTTATGTTTCGTTAGTATCGTGCTTTCCTTTCGATGCATTTTTTGGCTAAAATTTCAAATTGACTACTGAAATAGATAGCGCGAAATTACACAAGTTAGCTCAACAGCTCACTACACAAATTTATAAATATATCTTATACGAATGTGTGTGTTCTTCACAGCTGATCGGTGCGGCTGTTCTAACTTGTTAGACATGTTGATTTGAATTGCGGATGATAAAAGCCTTATTTTCAAGTGCCCATATGCATACGATATTTGTTATCGACAGAATGGGCTTTTATCATGTAATTCCAAAAGTCACAGTACAGAAATATAATTACCATAGCTGGAAAGAGCACGTCAAAATTAGTAAAACTGTGAAGTTTGAATGAAGGAAGTTTAAAACTCACGAAGATATGAATTTTCAAAAATCGAAATTTTGTATGAAAACATTCGCTGGTAGGCAAGAGATGCCTACCAGCAAAGGTTTTCTTACAAATTCACACTTTTCAAAAATTGATATTCTCGCGAGTTTTGGATTTAATTCCTTCAAACTTCACTGTCTTGCTAATTTTAACATGCTCTTTCCAGCTATGGTAATTCTTTTTCTGTTTTACGGATTTAAAAATACCTGATAAAAGCTCATTGAACTTTTATATTTAATACTTTGAAAAATTGTACCTTTCATTAGTCGCCAAACAAACGTCATAATCCTCTCCGCATAAACTTGTCAAAATACACTTTCAATGCGATGTAATTGAAGTTTGACTACTTAAAGGCATAAAAGAGTAAGCATATATGGTAATCTGACATACATGTTTCGCTCCGGCCAAAAAATTAAATAGAATTGTTCTTTATAAAAAGACTATGTGTGTATGTGAAGAAATAATAACATTAAATTGGATTAGCTTATAAATTAACTCCAAGAAACTGAAATTCCTATAAATGTATACAGGAAAATACAATATACAACACAAAAGTCTAATAATCTAATATATATCTAATCAATAATTTATACTCGAATTAAAGGTAGCGATATCTCCCGAGTGATAATAATTGAACTAAATCCTAAAACAAAAATAGTAAATTTATTGAAAAAGTGAATTTACTATCAAATTTATCACATCGATATTAGTAAAACTGCAGAGTTTTGAAAAGGTTGCCCTTAAACTGACGGAGATATGAATTTTTGAGGCTAAATATCAGTTGTGCAATTGTCTGCTGTTTAGCATGATAACGAGGCTGGCCGTGCATGTGATGCCCCTCCACTGTACCTTTCTTTGTAAAAATGTTCGGGTTAAAAAATTCATATCGTCATCAGTTTAAGAGCAATCTCCTCGAAACTTTACAGTTTTACTAATATTGATGTGAAAAATTTGACGGTAAACTTTTTTTCCGATAAATCAAATAATTTATGTGATATCCAGCTTGCGTGATGATAATAAGTTCTATAATCCAAACATTCATTTGTTCTTCAAAAAGGTTCATTGTATAAATGTACACTACAAGTGCTTTCATTAATGTCACTTGCCGGTATTCATTAACACCATTAACATTTATTGCTGCGAGCGAAGCGAGTAGCCTCCTATTCGGAACACAGTGTCGATTCAAGGATGTCACTAGACGAACATGCGATACATAGGATCAGCGGTTCACATCTTTTCCTAAATAAACTACAATCCTTGCCAAAACTGTTGGCACGATGGTCATTTTTGAACCGTGCGCAATTAATTTCCAAGTAGGTTACGGTGCTCCCCCCTCCCCTGATTCAATGTTGAAAGGACTTCCAGGGCAGAAGTGCACATGCTTCCACCCGGCAGTTCACCAGTGGCCCCGTGAACACCGCAACATTGAATGGGGGGAGGGGAGTGGAAAAAAAATAAGAAAAATGGATAGCACACACCAAAATTGGATAGAAACGGTAACCGGGCCAACTCTTTCTGGCAAGGATTGTCCGGGACACCTTTTGGTAAATTGTACAGTGTATGTGTAATCCTCGACCATTTCCCTCAATAAGCCATAGTACACATTTCGAGTGCAATATTTGGGCATAGTTATGCTTTCGCTGTAGGCTTATTCTTATCCGAAATATTGCGTAAAGCACTTCATGGCATGATTTCCTAAAACTGGACAATTTCGAGTGTAATATCAAGAATTGTACAAGTGTAGCTAGGCATTCGTTGATAAGTCATTGAAACCCCATAAAGCCTATGTTATATGCTATTCGAGGACTGTTTGTTCCTCTCCAACCCAGTAGAATGTCTAAGACTCATTATTTGAATTCTTATAGTCATTCGCTTGTTCCCCAAAATGCTGAGCGCGCAGCCGTATATTATAAGCAAAACACAGAATTGTTCTAAAATGCATTTAGAACAATTTGAGTGTATAGCGCGCCTTGTTGTTTTGTGTGAGTCACGTAGTAAGATCAAAGAAATGATAGCAACAGTGTGAGTCACGTAGTAAGATCAAGAAAATGATAACATCAATGTTTCATAACATCAGGCACGCGCCAGTCCCTCATTCACAACGTCACGTAAGCTTAGAACCGATCACAGTTAATGGGGAGTACGTGAATGCGCTGGTTGAGTTGCATACACCCACTCATAATATGGCAGACTCAATGTCCACGCGATCACAGCGTACAGTATACTTGATAACCTATAGCAGGGCAAATTTAGAGCGTTTCGATTCGAGACAGAGTTTTGCAAGTGCCGTGTTAGACACCTGGAACACAGTTACCTCCACACAGATTGAGAGATATGTTGTTTGTAAAGAGAAACACAACATTGCTTCTGAAACTGGACACGCATTCCACTACCATATGGCAATCAAGTTGAGGGAGAAATGTAGATGGCTAACCGTACGCAACGCTTTGGAGTCCCGGTTCAACATCAAAGTCAATTTCAGCGATAAGCACACCGACTATGTCGATGCCTATGACTATGTAGTTAAAGAGGACAGTGACGTTTTTATGTCACCCGGCCATCCCAGGAGAGAAGATATGCGTAGGGCCAAACCAGCCATAGCGAGTCGTAAAGCCACTGCTAGAAAAAACGCCAGTAATATGAAAAGCAAGAAGAAACGAAAAAGAATGCTCAGTGTTTACCAAGTAACACAAATTATTCGTGAAAATAAGGTCACCACACGAATGCAATTGCTAGCAATGGCGGCTTCCCAAGAGCGCCAGGGTAATACAGACCTAGCGGAGTTCATAGCCAATCGCGGATCACGTGTTGTTAACGAGGCTCTAGATCTTGCACAAGAACTACAGGAAGCAGAAGAAAAACAAACCAGACTCTCCAAATCGAGAATAGATATCCTAGAGGACGAACTGAAGAAGGATTGTGTAAAGGGATGCGAAAATAGAAAATGGTTGAAATCAGCATTGCAGATATTACAGCGCAATGACATAGACGTGACAACATATTGTCAGGCCATATTTCGCGCACTAGACAAAGGACGTGGCAAATATACAAATATCTATATTTATGGGCCCGCAAATACAGCCAAGACGTTTATGTTAACCCCATTAAAGAAAATCTACAATGCTTTCGTCAACCCAGCCACTGGGGGATTCGCATGGGTCGGCGCAGAAACAGCCGAGGTGATTCTGTTGAACGACTTCAGATGGCACCCTACAATGATAGCATGGAGTGACTTTCTTCAAATGTTGGAGGGGGATACCATGCATCTCGCAGCACCAAAGAGCTTCATGCAACAAGACATCGTGTTTGATAAAAACACGCCATTTTTTGCGACAGCAGATGCCCCACTGGTTTTGATTAAGGGAAAAACTGTAGATCACGTGAACACTACTATGATGAAAGTACGCTGGTGTCATTTTGAGTTTTACCGCCCTATCCCTGAAGGCGAGCAAGAAGATATTGTACCATGTGGGCGTTGTTTTGCAGAACTTGTACTTTCTAATAAAACAGCATGACGGTATTTGTAATTCTAGACAGACAGTTTTGTTATTTTTTGTGTTCTCATATAGGTCCCGGTTCCCTGTGGTATGTGATATATACAAAGAAACCTATATATATATTAAGATTACATATCCGTCAGAGGTCCTGAAGTAGTAAATTTGCCTTCAGCAAATTTACACTCAATTTTAGTAAAGGCAATTATTATCAAAGAAAATATTGACATGGCTAGACTTCATTTCTCCCTCATTTCTCCATCATTTCTCCAATATTTATTGTTATATTTTAGTCAAGCAATACCTAACTTGCCTTTTATTTCCATTCACGAAGTATCGTATGAAATACGAAAGAGAATCCCTTACTATCGAGGACCATATGTGGTCTCTGGAAAAAACTATGTCGTTTTTTGGGCATTTCTCCGTCGCCTAAGTAAAAATACCTGATATCATCTGAACTTTTACTAATGGCGTAAGTCCCTTGTCGTGGGTGAGAGAAACTCTGCTTTGGGGTTTGATGGAAAATGCACCTATAATCTTTAGGGGATATGTTCTCCTTTCTACTGGTTCAGTATTTTTAGAAGTAGTGTTTAGCATGCGGACATATTCGAAGAGAACAGTATGGAGAAATGATGGAGAAATGTACTTTAGTTCCAATAACCCTATCTCAGATTTCACCTACAGTCATGTTGCCGTCACGCAATACGCAGATGACATTTTATTAGCGTTACACACTTACACGATGTATAAAGTATATTTAGGTAATTAATATTTGGTGCGGGATCCTTTCGAGGACACAACTAATGCCAGCCTTTTTGGAAGACTAGCTATAGTTGAGTCTATTTGATCCGAATCAAATGCCATGAATTTGGCGATTACTCGAGCTCTGAAATCTTCGAAAGATTCCCTTTCAATATTCTGTGATATTGCATCTGTTTCTAAAGATGTTTTAACTGAATGAAATACATTCTCTATGGGATTAATATCTGGCGATCTAGGTGGGATACGCAGTAAATGGGCTCTACTTTTGCGTATAGCTTTCCGTGCTAGTGCACTTGACTGCGATGGGTCGTTGTCCATTACGAACAGACGTTTTTGGTTACGCCTAAGAATTGAACCACGGAAACATTTCGCAAAATTTCTTTGCACAAAGTCTGCGAAATAAGTTCCATCCAAATGTTCATATGACTCTACAAATATAACTCCTTTAGTGTAACCGACGACTACCATCAAGTGCAATCTTTTCCCTCCACCAAGACACTTAGATCCCTTGCTAGTAATTTCTAGTCCTTCGTTTCTCAGCCTCCACGCTTTGGCCTTAGGGCTCAAAGCAGCAGCTTTAGGATTTCTTTTGTAAATAAACGAGACGCCATCTAAATAAAACGCTATGTCATGGGTCCAAAAGTTTGCATGACTTTTCAGTTGTTTCAATTGTTCCCTTGCAAATTTGTAGCGGTTCTTTTTATCTGTAGCACTCAGCATGCCTTTCTTTCGGGTTTGTAAATATTTGTAACCCATTTGGTTTATGGCGCGCACATACGTCCTGTAGCTCGCCTTCTTCATACTCAAACCACTGAACTCTATTAACTTCTTCACAGTAAAATTGACATTCTCGTCTCGTAATTTCTTGATCGAACGGGCTAGCAGCCGCTTGTCTCTGGTCGATAGAATATTCGGCCTTCCTAATTTCGATGACTTCTTACCTTGTACGGTACGTTTTTTAGCGGTGAGTTTGTTTGCTTCTGCGCATCGACGTGCACTGGATTTAGACATCTTGCAAATTCTAGCAATCTCGCTATACGGCATAGACAACGCCTTACGTAGGGCAAATGCTTTTGCTCGTTCATTGACGGCGATTTTGCGGTAAAAAACCATCCCGTTCACCTCGGAAAAATCCTCTGCACAGTTCTACTGTAACACTTATCACAATGGTTAATTGATCGTCGTCGCGATTTGTGCGCGTGCAGGTGGTTGTTGCGAGTTACCATGGTTATTCCTCCCCTTGCGCGTGCGTGAACCGCGGAAATGAGCGTAGCATATATTTGTCGTACCGTTTTAGCCCCTTCCAACTGCTTCATTGACTTTCTTTTCATAATTTCTGTCGCTGTAAAGATTTTCCTTGTCCTCCTATGAGGATCTTAATCATCGAAACGTGTGACCAAATAATGCCCTATGTGTGCCTATGGTTTATATGGTGATATTTTTCCAACACATTTGCCGGTTTTTACGAACGATTACATTGTAGGAAATCTCTCAACTGCCACTTTATTATGACTAAGAATTCAGATGACAGAAGTCTGGGAATTGTGAGATTACACTGAATTTGTGCCCAACACAATCCTTGCCAAAACTGTTGGCACGATGGTCATTTTTGAACCGTGCGCAATTAATTTCCAAGTAGGTTACGGTGCTCCCCCCTCCCCTGATTCAATGTTGAAAGGACTTCCAGGGCAGAAGTGCACATGCTTCCACCCGGCAGTTCACCAGTGGCCCCGTGAACACCGCAACATTGAATGGGGGGAGGGGAGTGGAAAAAAAATAAGAAAAATGGATAGCACACACCAAAATTGGATAGAAACGGTAACCGGGCCAACTCTTTCTGGCAAGGATTGTCCGGGACACCTTTTGGTAAATTGTACAGTGTATGTGTAATCCTCGACCATTTCCCTCAATAAGCCATAGTACACATTTCGAGTGCAATATTTGGGCATAGTTATGCTTTCGCTGTAGGCTTATTCTTATCCGAAATATTGCGTAAAGCACTTCATGGCATGATTTCCTAAAACTGGACAATTTCGAGTGTAATATCAAGAATTGTACAAGTGTAGCTAGGCATTCGTTGATAAGTCATTGAAACCCCATAAAGCCTATGTTATATGCTATTCGAGGACTGTTTGTTCCTCTCCAACCCAGTAGAATGTCTAAGACTCATTATTTGAATTCTTATAGTCATTCGCTTGTTCCCCAAAATGCTGAGCGCGCAGCCGTATATTATAAGCAAAACACAGAATTGTTCTAAAATGCATTTAGAACAATTTGAGTGTATAGCGCGCCTTGTTGTTTTGTGTGAGTCACGTAGTAAGATCAAAGAAATGATAGCAACAGTGTGAGTCACGTAGTAAGATCAAGAAAATGATAACATCAATGTTTCATAACATCAGGCACGCGCCAGTCCCTCATTCACAACGTCACGTAAGCTTAGAACCGATCACAGTTAATGGGGAGTACGTGAATGCGCTGGTTGAGTTGCATACACCCACTCATAATATGGCAGACTCAATGTCCACGCGATCACAGCGTACAGTATACTTGATAACCTATAGCAGGGCAAATTTAGAGCGTTTCGATTCGAGACAGAGTTTTGCAAGTGCCGTGTTAGACACCTGGAACACAGTTACCTCCACACAGATTGAGAGATATGTTGTTTGTAAAGAGAAACACAACATTGCTTCTGAAACTGGACACGCATTCCACTACCATATGGCAATCAAGTTGAGGGAGAAATGTAGATGGCTAACCGTACGCAACGCTTTGGAGTCCCGGTTCAACATCAAAGTCAATTTCAGCGATAAGCACACCGACTATGTCGATGCCTATGACTATGTAGTTAAAGAGGACAGTGACGTTTTTATGTCACCCGGCCATCCCAGGAGAGAAGATATGCGTAGGGCCAAACCAGCCATAGCGAGTCGTAAAGCCACTGCTAGAAAAAACGCCAGTAATATGAAAAGCAAGAAGAAACGAAAAAGAATGCTCAGTGTTTACCAAGTAACACAAATTATTCGTGAAAATAAGGTCACCACACGAATGCAATTGCTAGCAATGGCGGCTTCCCAAGAGCGCCAGGGTAATACAGACCTAGCGGAGTTCATAGCCAATCGCGGATCACGTGTTGTTAACGAGGCTCTAGATCTTGCACAAGAACTACAGGAAGCAGAAGAAAAACAAACCAGACTCTCCAAATCGAGAATAGATATCCTAGAGGACGAACTGAAGAAGGATTGTGTAAAGGGATGCGAAAATAGAAAATGGTTGAAATCAGCATTGCAGATATTACAGCGCAATGACATAGACGTGACAACATATTGTCAGGCCATATTTCGCGCACTAGACAAAGGACGTGGCAAATATACAAATATCTATATTTATGGGCCCGCAAATACAGCCAAGACGTTTATGTTAACCCCATTAAAGAAAATCTACAATGCTTTCGTCAACCCAGCCACTGGGGGATTCGCATGGGTCGGCGCAGAAACAGCCGAGGTGATTCTGTTGAACGACTTCAGATGGCACCCTACAATGATAGCATGGAGTGACTTTCTTCAAATGTTGGAGGGGGATACCATGCATCTCGCAGCACCAAAGAGCTTCATGCAACAAGACATCGTGTTTGATAAAAACACGCCATTTTTTGCGACAGCAGATGCCCCACTGGTTTTGATTAAGGGAAAAACTGTAGATCACGTGAACACTACTATGATGAAAGTACGCTGGTGTCATTTTGAGTTTTACCGCCCTATCCCTGAAGGCGAGCAAGAAGATATTGTACCATGTGGGCGTTGTTTTGCAGAACTTGTACTTTCTAATAAGACAGCATGACGGTATTTGTAATTCTAGACAGACAGTTTTGTTATTTTTTGTGTTCTCATATAGGTCCCGGTTCCCTGTGGTATGTGATATATACAAAGAAACCTATATATATATTAAGATTACATATCCGTCAGAGGTCCTGAAGTAGTAAATTTGCCTTCAGCAAATTTACACTCAATTTTAGTAAAGGCAATTATTATCAAAGAAAATATTGACATGGCTAGACTTCATTTCTCCCTCATTTCTCCATCATTTCTCCAATATTTATTGTTATATTTTAGTCAAGCAATACCTAACTTGCCTTTTATTTCCATTCACGAAGTATCGTATGAAATACGAAAGAGAATCCCTTACTATCGAGGACCATATGTGGTCTCTGGAAAAAAACTATGTCGTTTTTTGGGCATTTCTCCGTCGCCTAAGTAAAAATACCTGATATCATCTGAACTTTTACTAATGGCGTAAGTCCCTTGTCGTGGGTGAGAGAAACTCTGCTTTGGGGTTTGATGGAAAATGCACCTATAATCTTTAGGGGATATGTTCTCCTTTCTACTGGTTCAGTATTTTTAGAAGTAGTGTTTAGCATGCGGACATATTCGAAGAGAACAGTATGGAGAAATGATGGAGAAATGTACTTTAGTTCCAATAACCCTATCTCAGATTTCACCTACAGTCATGTTGCCGTCACGCAATACGCAGATGACATTTTATTAGCGTTACACACTTACACGATGTATAAAGTATATTTAGGTAATTAATATTTGGTGCGGGATCCTTTCGAGGACACAACTAATGCCAGCCTTTTTGGAAGACTAGCTATAGTTGAGTCTATTTGATCCGAATCAAATGCCATGAATTTGGCGATTACTCGAGCTCTGAAATCTTCGAAAGATTCCCTTTCAATATTCTGTGATATTGCATCTGTTTCTAAAGATGTTTTAACTGAATGAAATACATTCTCTATGGGATTAATATCTGGCGATCTAGGTGGGATACGCAGTAAATGGGCTCTACTTTTGCGTATAGCTTTCCGTGCTAGTGCACTTGACTGCGATGGGTCGTTGTCCATTACGAACAGACGTTTTTGGTTACGCCTAAGAATTGAACCACGGAAACATTTCGCAAAATTTCTTTGCACAAAGTCTGCGAAATAAGTTCCATCCAAATGTTCATATGACTCTACAAATATAACTCCTTTAGTGTAACCGACGACTACCATCAAGTGCAATCTTTTCCCTCCACCAAGACACTTAGATCCCTTGCTAGTAATTTCTAGTCCTTCGTTTCTCAGCCTCCACGCTTTGGCCTTAGGGCTCAAAGCAGCAGCTTTAGGATTTCTTTTGTAAATAAACGAGACGCCATCTAAATAAAACGCTATGTCATGGGTCCAAAAGTTTGCATGACTTTTCAGTTGTTTCAATTGTTCCCTTGCAAATTTGTAGCGGTTCTTTTTATCTGTAGCACTCAGCATGCCTTTCTTTCGGGTTTGTAAATATTTGTAACCCATTTGGTTTATGGCGCGCACATACGTCCTGTAGCTCGCCTTCTTCATACTCAAACCACTGAACTCTATTAACTTCTTCACAGTAAAATTGACATTCTCGTCTCGTAATTTCTTGATCGAACGGGCTAGCAGCCGCTTGTCTCTGGTCGATAGAATATTCGGCCTTCCTAATTTCGATGACTTCTTACCTTGTACGGTACGTTTTTTAGCGGTGAGTTTGTTTGCTTCTGCGCATCGACGTGCACTGGATTTAGACATCTTGCAAATTCTAGCAATCTCGCTATACGGCATAGACAACGCCTTACGTAGGGCAAATGCTTTTGCTCGTTCATTGACGGCGATTTTGCGGTAAAAAACCATCCCGTTCACCTCGGAAAAATCCTCTGCACAGTTCTACTGTAACACTTATCACAATGGTTAATTGATCGTCGTCGCGATTTGTGCGCGTGCAGGTGGTTGTTGCGAGTTACCATGGTTATTCCTCCCCCTTACGCGTGCGTGAACCGCGGAAATGAGCGTAGCATATATTTGTCGTACCGTTTTAGCCCCTTCCAACTGCTTCATTGACTTTCTTTTCATAATTTCTGTCGCTGTAAAGATTTTCCTTGTCCTCCTATGAGGATCTTAATCATCGAAACGTGTGACCAAATAATGCCCTATGTGTGCCTATGGTTTATATGGTGATATTTTTCCAACACATTTGCCGGTTTTTACGAACGATTACATTGTAGGAAATCTCTCAACTGCCACTTTATTATGACTAAGAATTCAGATGACAGAAGTCTGGGAATTGTGAGATTACACTGAATTTGTGCCCAACACATGTCCGGGACACCTTTTGGTAAATTGTACAGTGTATGTGTAATCCTCGACCATTTCCCTCAATAAGCCATAGTACACATTTCGAGTGCAATATTTGGGCATAGTTATGCTTTCGCTGTAGGCTTATTCTTATCCGAAATATTGCGTAAAGCACTTGATGGCATGATTTCCTAAAACTGGACAATTTCGAGTGTAATATCAAGAATTGTACAAGTGTAGCTAGGCATTCGTTGATAAGTCATTGAAACCCCATAAAGCCTATGTTATATGCTATTCGAGGACTGTTTGTTCCTCTCCAACCCAGTAGAATGTCTAAGACTCATTATTTGAATTCTTATAGTCATTCGCTTGTTCCCCAAAATGCTGAGTGCGCAGCCGTATATTATAAGCAAAACACAGAATTGTTCTAAAATGCATTTAGAACAATTTGAGTGTATAGCGCGCCTTGTTGTTTTGTGTGAGTCACGTAGTAAGATCAAAGAAATGATAGCAACAGTGTGAGTCACGTAGTAAGATCAAGAAAATGATAACATCAATGTTTCATAACATCAGGCACGCGCCAGTCCCTCATTCACAACGTCACGTAAGCTTAGAACCGATCACAGTTAATGGGGAGTACGTGAATGCGCTGGTTGAGTTGCATACACCCACTCATAATATGGCAGACTCAATGTCCACGCGATCACAGCGTACAGTATACTTGATAACCTATAGCAGGGCAAATTTAGAGCGTTTCGATTCGAGACAGAGTTTTGCAAGTGCCGTGTTAGACACCTGGAACACAGTTACCTCCACACAGATTGAGAGATATGTTGTTTGTAAAGAGAAACACAACATTGCTTCTGAAACTGGACACGCATTCCACTACCATATGGCAATCAAGTTGAGGGAGAAATGTAGATGGCTAACCGTACGCAACGCTTTGGAGTCCCGGTTCAACATCAAAGTCAATTTCAGCGATAAGCACACCGACTATGTCGATGCCTATGACTATGTAGTTAAAGAGGACAGTGACGTTTTTATGTCACCCGGCCATCCCAGGAGAGAAGATATGCGTAGGGCCAAACCAGCCATAGCGAGTCGTAAAGCCACTGCTAGAAAAAACGCCAGTAATATGAAAAGCAAGAAGAAACGAAAAAGAATGCTCAGTGTTTACCAAGTAACACAAATTATTCGTGAAAATAAGGTCACCACACGAATGCAATTGCTAGCAATGGCGGCTTCCCAAGAGCGCCAGGGTAATACAGACCTAGCGGAGTTCATAGCCAATCGCGGATCACGTGTTGTTAACGAGGCTCTAGATCTTGCACAAGAACTACAGGAAGCAGAAGAAAAACAAACCAGACTCTCCAAATCGAGAATAGATATCCTAGAGGACGAACTGAAGAAGGATTGTGTAAAGGGATGCGAAAATAGAAAATGGTTGAAATCAGCATTGCAGATATTACAGCGCAATGACATAGACGTGACAACATATTGTCAGGCCATATTTCGCGCACTAGACAAAGGACGTGGCAAATATACAAATATCTATATTTATGGGCCCGCAAATACAGCCAAGACGTTTATGTTAACCCCATTAAAGAAAATCTACAATGCTTTCGTCAACCCAGCCACTGGGGGATTCGCATGGGTCGGCGCAGAAACAGCCGAGGTGATTCTGTTGAACGACTTCAGATGGCACCCTACAATGATAGCATGGAGTGACTTTCTTCAAATGTTGGAGGGGGATACCATGCATCTCGCAGCACCAAAGAGCTTCATGCAACAAGACATCGTGTTTGATAAAAACACGCCATTTTTTGCGACAGCAGATGCCCCACTGGTTTTGATTAAGGGAAAAACTGTAGATCACGTGAACACTACTATGATGAAAGTACGCTGGTGTCATTTTGAGTTTTACCGCCCTATCCCTGAAGGCGAGCAAGAAGATATTGTACCATGTGGGCGTTGTTTTGCAGAACTTGTACTTTCTAATAAGACAGCATGACGGTATTTGTAATTCTAGACAGACAGTTTTGTTATTTTTTGTGTTCTCATATAGGTCCCGGTTCCCTGTGGTATGTGATATATACAAAGAAACCTATATATATATTAAGATTACATATCCGTCAGAGGTCCTGAAGTAGTAAATTTGCCTTCAGCAAATTTACACTCAATTTTAGTAAAGGCAATTATTATCAAAGAAAATATTGACATGGCTAGACTTCATTTCTCCCTCATTTCTCCATCATTTCTCCAATATTTATTGTTATATTTTAGTCAAGCAATACCTAACTTGCCTTTTATTTCCATTCACGAAGTATCGTATGAAATACGAAAGAGAATCCCTTACTATCGAGGACCATATGTGGTCTCTGGAAAAAAACTATGTCGTTTTTTGGGCATTTCTCCGTCGCCTAAGTAAAAATACCTGATATCATCTGAACTTTTACTAATGGCGTAAGTCCCTTGTCGTGGGTGAGAGAAACTCTGCTTTGGGGTTTGATGGAAAATGCACCTATAATCTTTAGGGGATATGTTCTCCTTTCTACTGGTTCAGTATTTTTAGAAGTAGTGTTTAGCATGCGGACATATTCGAAGAGAACAGTATGGAGAAATGATGGAGAAATGTACTTTAGTTCCAATAACCCTATCTCAGATTTCACCTACAGTCATGTTGCCGTCACGCAATACGCAGATGACATTTTATTAGCGTTACACACTTACACGATGTATAAAGTATATTTAGGTAATTAATATTTGGTGCGGGATCCTTTCGAGGACACAACTAATGCCAGCCTTTTTGGAAGACTAGCTATAGTTGAGTCTATTTGATCCGAATCAAATGCCATGAATTTGGCGATTACTCGAGCTCTGAAATCTTCGAAAGATTCCCTTTCAATATTCTGTGATATTGCATCTGTTTCTAAAGATGTTTTAACTGAATAAAATACATTCTCTATGGGATTAATATCTGGCGATCTAGGTGGGATACGCAGTAAATGGGCTCTACTTTTGCGTATAGCTTTCCGTGCTAGTGCACTTGACTGCGATGGGTCGTTGTCCATTACGAACAGACGTTTTTGGTTACGCCTAAGAATTGAACCACGGAAACATTTCGCAAAATTTCTTTGCACAAAGTCTGCGAAATAAGTTCCATCCAAATGTTCATATGACTCTACAAATATAACTCCTTTAGTGTAACCGACGACTACCATCAAGTGCAATCTTTTCCCTCCACCAAGACACTTAGATCCCTTGCTAGTAATTTCTAGTCCTTCGTTTCTCAGCCTCCACGCTTTGGCCTTAGGGCTCAAAGCAGCAGCTTTAGGATTTCTTTTGTAAATAAACGAGACGCCATCTAAATAAAACGCTATGTCATGGGTCCAAAAGTTTGCATGACTTTTCAGTTGTTTCAATTGTTCCCTTGCAAATTTGTAGCGGTTCTTTTTATCTGTAGCACTCAGCATGCCTTTCTTTCGGGTTTGTAAATATTTGTAACCCATTTGGTTTATGGCGCGCACATACGTCCTGTAGCTCGCCTTCTTCATACTCAAACCACTGAACTCTATTAACTTCTTCACAGTAAAATTGACATTCTCGTCTCGTAATTTCTTGATCGAACGGGCTAGCAGCCGCTTGTCTCTGGTCGATAGAATATTCGGCCTTCCTAATTTCGATGACTTCTTACCTTGTACGGTACGTTTTTTAGCGGTGAGTTTGTTTGCTTCTGCGCATCGACGTGCACTGGATTTAGACATCTTGCAAATTCTAGCAATCTCGCTATACGGCATAGACAACGCCTTACGTAGGGCAAATGCTTTTGCTCGTTCATTGACGGCGATTTTGCGGTAAAAAACCATCCCGTTCACCTCGGAAAAATCCTCTGCACAGTTCTACTGTAACACTTATCACAATGGTTAATTGATCGTCGTCGCGATTTGTGCGCGTGCAGGTGGTTGTTGCGAGTTACCATGGTTATTCCTCCCCCTTACGCGTGCGTGAACCGCGGAAATGAGCGTAGCATATATTTGTCGTACCGTTTTAGCCCCTTCCAACTGCTTCATTGACTTTCTTTTCATAATTTCTGTCGCTGTAAAGATTTTCCTTGTCCTCCTATGAGGATCTTAATCATCGAAACGTGTGACCAAATAATGCCCTATGTGTGCCTATGGTTTATATGGTGATATTTTTCCAACACATTTGCCGGTTTTTACGAACGATTACATTGTAGGAAATCTCTCAACTGCCACTTTATTATGACTAAGAATTCAGATGACAGAAGTCTGGGAATTGTGAGATTACACTGAATTTGTGCCCAACACATGTCCGGGACACCTTTTGGTAAATTGTACAGTGTATGTGTAATCCTCGACCATTTCCCTCAATAAGCCATAGTACACATTTCGAGTGCAATATTTGGGCATAGTTATGCTTTCGCTGTAGGCTTATTCTTATCCGAAATATTGCGTAAAGCACTTGATGGCATGATTTCCTAAAACTGGACAATTTCGAGTGTAATATCAAGAATTGTACAAGTGTAGCTAGGCATTCGTTGATAAGTCATTGAAACCCCATAAAGCCTATGTTATATGCTATTCGAGGACTGTTTGTTCCTCTCCAACCCAGTAGAATGTCTAAGACTCATTATTTGAATTCTTATAGTCATTCGCTTGTTCCCCAAAATGCTGAGTGCGCAGCCGTATATTATAAGCAAAACACAGAATTGTTCTAAAATGCATTTAGAACAATTTGAGTGTATAGCGCGCCTTGTTGTTTTGTGTGAGTCACGTAGTAAGATCAAAGAAATGATAGCAACAGTGTGAGTCACGTAGTAAGATCAAGAAAATGATAACATCAATGTTTCATAACATCAGGCACGCGCCAGTCCCTCATTCACAACGTCACGTAAGCTTAGAACCGATCACAGTTAATGGGGAGTACGTGAATGCGCTGGTTGAGTTGCATACACCCACTCATAATATGGCAGACTCAATGTCCACGCGATCACAGCGTACAGTATACTTGATAACCTATAGCAGGGCAAATTTAGAGCGTTTCGATTCGAGACAGAGTTTTGCAAGTGCCGTGTTAGACACCTGGAACACAGTTACCTCCACACAGATTGAGAGATATGTTGTTTGTAAAGAGAAACACAACATTGCTTCTGAAACTGGACACGCATTCCACTACCATATGGCAATCAAGTTGAGGGAGAAATGTAGATGGCTAACCGTACGCAACGCTTTGGAGTCCCGGTTCAACATCAAAGTCAATTTCAGCGATAAGCACACCGACTATGTCGATGCCTATGACTATGTAGTTAAAGAGGACAGTGACGTTTTTATGTCACCCGGCCATCCCAGGAGAGAAGATATGCGTAGGGCCAAACCAGCCATAGCGAGTCGTAAAGCCACTGCTAGAAAAAACGCCAGTAATATGAAAAGCAAGAAGAAACGAAAAAGAATGCTCAGTGTTTACCAAGTAACACAAATTATTCGTGAAAATAAGGTCACCACACGAATGCAATTGCTAGCAATGGCGGCTTCCCAAGAGCGCCAGGGTAATACAGACCTAGCGGAGTTCATAGCCAATCGCGGATCACGTGTTGTTAACGAGGCTCTAGATCTTGCACAAGAACTACAGGAAGCAGAAGAAAAACAAACCAGACTCTCCAAATCGAGAATAGATATCCTAGAGGACGAACTGAAGAAGGATTGTGTAAAGGGATGCGAAAATAGAAAATGGTTGAAATCAGCATTGCAGATATTACAGCGCAATGACATAGACGTGACAACATATTGTCAGGCCATATTTCGCGCACTAGACAAAGGACGTGGCAAATATACAAATATCTATATTTATGGGCCCGCAAATACAGCCAAGACGTTTATGTTAACCCCATTAAAGAAAATCTACAATGCTTTCGTCAACCCAGCCACTGGGGGATTCGCATGGGTCGGCGCAGAAACAGCCGAGGTGATTCTGTTGAACGACTTCAGATGGCACCCTACAATGATAGCATGGAGTGACTTTCTTCAAATGTTGGAGGGGGATACCATGCATCTCGCAGCACCAAAGAGCTTCATGCAACAAGACATCGTGTTTGATAAAAACACGCCATTTTTTGCGACAGCAGATGCCCCACTGGTTTTGATTAAGGGAAAAACTGTAGATCACGTGAACACTACTATGATGAAAGTACGCTGGTGTCATTTTGAGTTTTACCGCCCTATCCCTGAAGGCGAGCAAGAAGATATTGTACCATGTGGGCGTTGTTTTGCAGAACTTGTACTTTCTAATAAACAGCATGACGGTATTTGTAATTCTAGACAGACAGTTTTGTTATTTTTTGTGTTCTCATATAGGTCCCGGTTCCCTGTGGTATGTGATATATACAAAGAAACCTATATATATATTAAGATTACATATCCGTCAGAGGTCCTGAAGTAGTAAATTTGCCTTCAGCAAATTTACACTCAATTTTAGTAAAGGCAATTATTATCAAAGAAAATATTGACATGGCTAGACTTCATTTCTCCCTCATTTCTCCATCATTTCTCCAATATTTATTGTTATATTTTAGTCAAGCAATACCTAACTTGCCTTTTATTTCCATTCACGAAGTATCGTATGAAATACGAAAGAGAATCCCTTACTATCGAGGACCATATGTGGTCTCTGGAAAAAACTATGTCGTTTTTTGGGCATTTCTCCGTCGCCTAAGTAAAAATACCTGATATCATCTGAACTTTTACTAATGGCGTAAGTCCCTTGTCGTGGGTGAGAGAAACTCTGCTTTGGGGTTTGATGGAAAATGCACCTATAATCTTTAGGGGATATGTTCTCCTTTCTACTGGTTCAGTATTTTTAGAAGTAGTGTTTAGCATGCGGACATATTCGAAGAGAACAGTATGGAGAAATGATGGAGAAATGTACTTTAGTTCCAATAACCCTATCTCAGATTTCACCTACAGTCATGTTGCCGTCACGCAATACGCAGATGACATTTTATTAGCGTTACACACTTACACGATGTATAAAGTATATTTAGGTAATTAATATTTGGTGCGGGATCCTTTCGAGGACACAACTAATGCCAGCCTTTTTGGAAGACTAGCTATAGTTGAGTCTATTTGATCCGAATCAAATGCCATGAATTTGGCGATTACTCGAGCTCTGAAATCTTCGAAAGATTCCCTTTCAATATTCTGTGATATTGCATCTGTTTCTAAAGATGTTTTAACTGAATGAAATACATTCTCTATGGGATTAATATCTGGCGATCTAGGTGGGATACGCAGTAAATGGGCTCTACTTTTGCGTATAGCTTTCCGTGCTAGTGCACTTGACTGCGATGGGTCGTTGTCCATTACGAACAGACGTTTTTGGTTACGCCTAAGAATTGAACCACGGAAACATTTCGCAAAATTTCTTTGCACAAAGTCTGCGAAATAAGTTCCATCCAAATGTTCATATGACTCTACAAATATAACTCCTTTAGTGTAACCGACGACTACCATCAAGTGCAATCTTTTCCCTCCACCAAGACACTTAGATCCCTTGCTAGTAATTTCTAGTCCTTCGTTTCTCAGCCTCCACGCTTTGGCCTTAGGGCTCAAAGCAGCAGCTTTAGGATTTCTTTTGTAAATAAACGAGACGCCATCTAAATAAAACGCTATGTCATGGGTCCAAAAGTTTGCATGACTTTTCAGTTGTTTCAATTGTTCCCTTGCAAATTTGTAGCGGTTCTTTTTATCTGTAGCACTCAGCATGCCTTTCTTTCGGGTTTGTAAATATTTGTAACCCATTTGGTTTATGGCGCGCACATACGTCCTGTAGCTCGCCTTCTTCATACTCAAACCACTGAACTCTATTAACTTCTTCACAGTAAAATTGACATTCTCGTCTCGTAATTTCTTGATCGAACGGGCTAGCAGCCGCTTGTCTCTGGTCGATAGAATATTCGGCCTTCCTAATTTCGATGACTTCTTACCTTGTACGGTACGTTTTTTAGCGGTGAGTTTGTTTGCTTCTGCGCATCGACGTGCACTGGATTTAGACATCTTGCAAATTCTAGCAATCTCGCTATACGGCATAGACAACGCCTTACGTAGGGCAAATGCTTTTGCTCGTTCATTGACGGCGATTTTGCGGTAAAAAACCATCCCGTTCACCTCGGAAAAATCCTCTGCACAGTTCTACTGTAACACTTATCACAATGGTTAATTGATCGTCGTCGCGATTTGTGCGCGTGCAGGTGGTTGTTGCGAGTTACCATGGTTATTCCTCCCCCTTGCGCGTGCGTGAACCGCGGAAATGAGCGTAGCATATATTTGTCGTACCGTTTTAGCCCCTTCCAACTGCTTCATTGACTTTCTTTTCATAATTTCTGTCGCTGTAAAGATTTTCCTTGTCCTCCTATGAGGATCTTAATCATCGAAACGTGTGACCAAATAATGCCCTATGTGTGCCTATGGTTTATATGGTGATATTTTTCCAACACATTTGCCGGTTTTTACGAACGATTACATTGTAGGAAATCTCTCAACTGCCACTTTATTATGACTAAGAATTCAGATGACAGAAGTCTGGGAATTGTGAGATTACACTGAATTTGTGCCCAACACAATCCTTGCCAAAACTGTTGGCACGATGGTCATTTTTGAACCGTGCGCAATTAATTTCCAAGTAGGTTACGGTGCTCCCCCCTCCCCTGATTCAATGTTGAAAGGACTTCCAGGGCAGAAGTGCACATGCTTCCACCCGGCAGTTCACCAGTGGCCCCGTGAACACCGCAACATTGAATGGGGGGAGGGGAGTGGAAAAAAAATAAGAAAAATGGATAGCACACACCAAAATTGGATAGAAACGGTAACCGGGCCAACTCTTTCTGGCAAGGATTGTCCGGGACACCTTTTGGTAAATTGTACAGTGTATGTGTAATCCTCGACCATTTCCCTCAATAAGCCATAGTACACATTTCGAGTGCAATATTTGGGCATAGTTATGCTTTCGCTGTAGGCTTATTCTTATCCGAAATATTGCGTAAAGCACTTCATGGCATGATTTCCTAAAACTGGACAATTTCGAGTGTAATATCAAGAATTGTACAAGTGTAGCTAGGCATTCGTTGATAAGTCATTGAAACCCCATAAAGCCTATGTTATATGCTATTCGAGGACTGTTTGTTCCTCTCCAACCCAGTAGAATGTCTAAGACTCATTATTTGAATTCTTATAGTCATTCGCTTGTTCCCCAAAATGCTGAGCGCGCAGCCGTATATTATAAGCAAAACACAGAATTGTTCTAAAATGCATTTAGAACAATTTGAGTGTATAGCGCGCCTTGTTGTTTTGTGTGAGTCACGTAGTAAGATCAAAGAAATGATAGCAACAGTGTGAGTCACGTAGTAAGATCAAGAAAATGATAACATCAATGTTTCATAACATCAGGCACGCGCCAGTCCCTCATTCACAACGTCACGTAAGCTTAGAACCGATCACAGTTAATGGGGAGTACGTGAATGCGCTGGTTGAGTTGCATACACCCACTCATAATATGGCAGACTCAATGTCCACGCGATCACAGCGTACAGTATACTTGATAACCTATAGCAGGGCAAATTTAGAGCGTTTCGATTCGAGACAGAGTTTTGCAAGTGCCGTGTTAGACACCTGGAACACAGTTACCTCCACACAGATTGAGAGATATGTTGTTTGTAAAGAGAAACACAACATTGCTTCTGAAACTGGACACGCATTCCACTACCATATGGCAATCAAGTTGAGGGAGAAATGTAGATGGCTAACCGTACGCAACGCTTTGGAGTCCCGGTTCAACATCAAAGTCAATTTCAGCGATAAGCACACCGACTATGTCGATGCCTATGACTATGTAGTTAAAGAGGACAGTGACGTTTTTATGTCACCCGGCCATCCCAGGAGAGAAGATATGCGTAGGGCCAAACCAGCCATAGCGAGTCGTAAAGCCACTGCTAGAAAAAACGCCAGTAATATGAAAAGCAAGAAGAAACGAAAAAGAATGCTCAGTGTTTACCAAGTAACACAAATTATTCGTGAAAATAAGGTCACCACACGAATGCAATTGCTAGCAATGGCGGCTTCCCAAGAGCGCCAGGGTAATACAGACCTAGCGGAGTTCATAGCCAATCGCGGATCACGTGTTGTTAACGAGGCTCTAGATCTTGCACAAGAACTACAGGAAGCAGAAGAAAAACAAACCAGACTCTCCAAATCGAGAATAGATATCCTAGAGGACGAACTGAAGAAGGATTGTGTAAAGGGATGCGAAAATAGAAAATGGTTGAAATCAGCATTGCAGATATTACAGCGCAATGACATAGACGTGACAACATATTGTCAGGCCATATTTCGCGCACTAGACAAAGGACGTGGCAAATATACAAATATCTATATTTATGGGCCCGCAAATACAGCCAAGACGTTTATGTTAACCCCATTAAAGAAAATCTACAATGCTTTCGTCAACCCAGCCACTGGGGGATTCGCATGGGTCGGCGCAGAAACAGCCGAGGTGATTCTGTTGAACGACTTCAGATGGCACCCTACAATGATAGCATGGAGTGACTTTCTTCAAATGTTGGAGGGGGATACCATGCATCTCGCAGCACCAAAGAGCTTCATGCAACAAGACATCGTGTTTGATAAAAACACGCCATTTTTTGCGACAGCAGATGCCCCACTGGTTTTGATTAAGGGAAAAACTGTAGATCACGTGAACACTACTATGATGAAAGTACGCTGGTGTCATTTTGAGTTTTACCGCCCTATCCCTGAAGGCGAGCAAGAAGATATTGTACCATGTGGGCGTTGTTTTGCAGAACTTGTACTTTCTAATAAAACAGCATGACGGTATTTGTAATTCTAGACAGACAGTTTTGTTATTTTTTGTGTTCTCATATAGGTCCCGGTTCCCTGTGGTATGTGATATATACAAAGAAACCTATATATATATTAAGATTACATATCCGTCAGAGGTCCTGAAGTAGTAAATTTGCCTTCAGCAAATTTACACTCAATTTTAGTAAAGGCAATTATTATCAAAGAAAATATTGACATGGCTAGACTTCATTTCTCCCTCATTTCTCCATCATTTCTCCAATATTTATTGTTATATTTTAGTCAAGCAATACCTAACTTGCCTTTTATTTCCATTCACGAAGTATCGTATGAAATACGAAAGAGAATCCCTTACTATCGAGGACCATATGTGGTCTCTGGAAAAAACTATGTCGTTTTTTGGGCATTTCTCCGTCGCCTAAGTAAAAATACCTGATATCATCTGAACTTTTACTAATGGCGTAAGTCCCTTGTCGTGGGTGAGAGAAACTCTGCTTTGGGGTTTGATGGAAAATGCACCTATAATCTTTAGGGGATATGTTCTCCTTTCTACTGGTTCAGTATTTTTAGAAGTAGTGTTTAGCATGCGGACATATTCGAAGAGAACAGTATGGAGAAATGATGGAGAAATGTACTTTAGTTCCAATAACCCTATCTCAGATTTCACCTACAGTCATGTTGCCGTCACGCAATACGCAGATGACATTTTATTAGCGTTACACACTTACACGATGTATAAAGTATATTTAGGTAATTAATATTTGGTGCGGGATCCTTTCGAGGACACAACTAATGCCAGCCTTTTTGGAAGACTAGCTATAGTTGAGTCTATTTGATCCGAATCAAATGCCATGAATTTGGCGATTACTCGAGCTCTGAAATCTTCGAAAGATTCCCTTTCAATATTCTGTGATATTGCATCTGTTTCTAAAGATGTTTTAACTGAATGAAATACATTCTCTATGGGATTAATATCTGGCGATCTAGGTGGGATACGCAGTAAATGGGCTCTACTTTTGCGTATAGCTTTCCGTGCTAGTGCACTTGACTGCGATGGGTCGTTGTCCATTACGAACAGACGTTTTTGGTTACGCCTAAGAATTGAACCACGGAAACATTTCGCAAAATTTCTTTGCACAAAGTCTGCGAAATAAGTTCCATCCAAATGTTCATATGACTCTACAAATATAACTCCTTTAGTGTAACCGACGACTACCATCAAGTGCAATCTTTTCCCTCCACCAAGACACTTAGATCCCTTGCTAGTAATTTCTAGTCCTTCGTTTCTCAGCCTCCACGCTTTGGCCTTAGGGCTCAAAGCAGCAGCTTTAGGATTTCTTTTGTAAATAAACGAGACGCCATCTAAATAAAACGCTATGTCATGGGTCCAAAAGTTTGCATGACTTTTCAGTTGTTTCAATTGTTCCCTTGCAAATTTGTAGCGGTTCTTTTTATCTGTAGCACTCAGCATGCCTTTCTTTCGGGTTTGTAAATATTTGTAACCCATTTGGTTTATGGCGCGCACATACGTCCTGTAGCTCGCCTTCTTCATACTCAAACCACTGAACTCTATTAACTTCTTCACAGTAAAATTGACATTCTCGTCTCGTAATTTCTTGATCGAACGGGCTAGCAGCCGCTTGTCTCTGGTCGATAGAATATTCGGCCTTCCTAATTTCGATGACTTCTTACCTTGTACGGTACGTTTTTTAGCGGTGAGTTTGTTTGCTTCTGCGCATCGACGTGCACTGGATTTAGACATCTTGCAAATTCTAGCAATCTCGCTATACGGCATAGACAACGCCTTACGTAGGGCAAATGCTTTTGCTCGTTCATTGACGGCGATTTTGCGGTAAAAAACCATCCCGTTCACCTCGGAAAAATCCTCTGCACAGTTCTACTGTAACACTTATCACAATGGTTAATTGATCGTCGTCGCGATTTGTGCGCGTGCAGGTGGTTGTTGCGAGTTACCATGGTTATTCCTCCCCCTTGCGCGTGCGTGAACCGCGGAAATGAGCGTAGCATATATTTGTCGTACCGTTTTAGCCCCTTCCAACTGCTTCATTGACTTTCTTTTCATAATTTCTGTCGCTGTAAAGATTTTCCTTGTCCTCCTATGAGGATCTTAATCATCGAAACGTGTGACCAAATAATGCCCTATGTGTGCCTATGGTTTATATGGTGATATTTTTCCAACACATTTGCCGGTTTTTACGAACGATTACATTGTAGGAAATCTCTCAACTGCCACTTTATTATGACTAAGAATTCAGATGACAGAAGTCTGGGAATTGTGAGATTACACTGAATTTGTGCCCAACACAATCCTTGCCAAAACTGTTGGCACGATGGTCATTTTTGAACCGTGCGCAATTAATTTCCAAGTAGGTTACGGTGCTCCCCCCTCCCCTGATTCAATGTTGAAAGGACTTCCAGGGCAGAAGTGCACATGCTTCCACCCGGCAGTTCACCAGTGGCCCCGTGAACACCGCAACATTGAATGGGGGGAGGGGAGTGGAAAAAAAATAAGAAAAATGGATAGCACACACCAAAATTGGATAGAAACGGTAACCGGGCCAACTCTTTCTGGCAAGGATTGTCCGGGACACCTTTTGGTAAATTGTACAGTGTATGTGTAATCCTCGACCATTTCCCTCAATAAGCCATAGTACACATTTCGAGTGCAATATTTGGGCATAGTTATGCTTTCGCTGTAGGCTTATTCTTATCCGAAATATTGCGTAAAGCACTTCATGGCATGATTTCCTAAAACTGGACAATTTCGAGTGTAATATCAAGAATTGTACAAGTGTAGCTAGGCATTCGTTGATAAGTCATTGAAACCCCATAAAGCCTATGTTATATGCTATTCGAGGACTGTTTGTTCCTCTCCAACCCAGTAGAATGTCTAAGACTCATTATTTGAATTCTTATAGTCATTCGCTTGTTCCCCAAAATGCTGAGCGCGCAGCCGTATATTATAAGCAAAACACAGAATTGTTCTAAAATGCATTTAGAACAATTTGAGTGTATAGCGCGCCTTGTTGTTTTGTGTGAGTCACGTAGTAAGATCAAAGAAATGATAGCAACAGTGTGAGTCACGTAGTAAGATCAAGAAAATGATAACATCAATGTTTCATAACATCAGGCACGCGCCAGTCCCTCATTCACAACGTCACGTAAGCTTAGAACCGATCACAGTTAATGGGGAGTACGTGAATGCGCTGGTTGAGTTGCATACACCCACTCATAATATGGCAGACTCAATGTCCACGCGATCACAGCGTACAGTATACTTGATAACCTATAGCAGGGCAAATTTAGAGCGTTTCGATTCGAGACAGAGTTTTGCAAGTGCCGTGTTAGACACCTGGAACACAGTTACCTCCACACAGATTGAGAGATATGTTGTTTGTAAAGAGAAACACAACATTGCTTCTGAAACTGGACACGCATTCCACTACCATATGGCAATCAAGTTGAGGGAGAAATGTAGATGGCTAACCGTACGCAACGCTTTGGAGTCCCGGTTCAACATCAAAGTCAATTTCAGCGATAAGCACACCGACTATGTCGATGCCTATGACTATGTAGTTAAAGAGGACAGTGACGTTTTTATGTCACCCGGCCATCCCAGGAGAGAAGATATGCGTAGGGCCAAACCAGCCATAGCGAGTCGTAAAGCCACTGCTAGAAAAAACGCCAGTAATATGAAAAGCAAGAAGAAACGAAAAAGAATGCTCAGTGTTTACCAAGTAACACAAATTATTCGTGAAAATAAGGTCACCACACGAATGCAATTGCTAGCAATGGCGGCTTCCCAAGAGCGCCAGGGTAATACAGACCTAGCGGAGTTCATAGCCAATCGCGGATCACGTGTTGTTAACGAGGCTCTAGATCTTGCACAAGAACTACAGGAAGCAGAAGAAAAACAAACCAGACTCTCCAAATCGAGAATAGATATCCTAGAGGACGAACTGAAGAAGGATTGTGTAAAGGGATGCGAAAATAGAAAATGGTTGAAATCAGCATTGCAGATATTACAGCGCAATGACATAGACGTGACAACATATTGTCAGGCCATATTTCGCGCACTAGACAAAGGACGTGGCAAATATACAAATATCTATATTTATGGGCCCGCAAATACAGCCAAGACGTTTATGTTAACCCCATTAAAGAAAATCTACAATGCTTTCGTCAACCCAGGCCACTGGGGGATTCGCATGGGTCGGCGCAGAAACAGCCGAGGTGATTCTGTTGAACGACTTCAGATGGCACCCTACAATGATAGCATGGAGTGACTTTCTTCAAATGTTGGAGGGGATACCATGCATCTCGCAGCACCAAAGAGCTTCATGCAACAAGACATCGTGTTTGATAAAAACACGCCATTTTTTGCGACAGCAGATGCCCCACTGGTTTTGATTAAGGGAAAAACTGTAGATCACGTGAACACTACTATGATGAAAGTACGCTGGTGTCATTTGAGTTTTACCGCCCTATCCCTGAAGGCGAGCAAGAAGATATTGTACCATGTGGGCGTTGTTTTGCAGAACTTGTACTTTCTAATAAAACAGCATGACGGTATTTGTAATTTCTAGACAGACAGTTTTGTTATTTTTGTGTTCTCATATAGGTCCCGGTTCCCTGTGGTATGTGATATATACAAAGAAACCTATATATATATTAAGATTACATATCCGTCAGAGGTCCTGAAGTAGTAAATTTGCCTTCAGCAAATTTACACTCAATTTTAGTAAAGGCAATTATTATCAAAGAAAATATTGACATGGCTAGACTTCATTTCTCCCTCATTTCTCCATCATTTCTCCAATATTTATTGTTATATTTTAGTCAAGCAATACCTAACTTGCCTTTTATTTCCATCACGAAGTATCGTATGAAATACGAAAGAGAATCCCTTACTATCGAGGACCATATGTGGCCTCTGGAAAAACTATGTCGTTTTTTTGGGCATTTCTCCGTCGCCTAAGTAAAATACCTGATATCATCTGAACTTTACTAATGCGTAAGTCCCTTGTCGTGGGTGAGAGAAACTCTGCTTTGGGGTTTGATGGAAAATGCACCTATAATCTTTAGGGGATATGTTCTCCTTTCTACTGGTTCAGTATTTTTAGAAGTAGTGTTTAGCATGCGGACATATTCGAAGAGAACAGTATGGAGAAATGATGGAGAAATGTACTTTAGTTTCCAATAACCTATCTCAGATTTCACCTACAGTCATGTTGCCGTCACGCAATACGCAGATGACATTTTATTAGCGTTACACACTTACACGATGTATAAAGTATATTTAGGTAATTAATATTTGGTGCGGGATCCTTTCGAGGACACAACTAATGCCAGCCTTTTTGGAAGACTAGCTATAGTTGAGTCTATTTGATCCGAATCAAATGCCATGAATTTGGCGATTACTCGAGCTCTGAAATCTTCGAAAGATTCCCTTTCAATATTCTGTGATATTGCATCTGTTTCTAAAGATGTTTTAACTGAATGAAATACATTCTCTATGGGATTAAATATCTGGCGATCTAGGTGGGATACGCAGTAAATGGGCTCTACTTTCTGCGTATAGCTTTCCGTGCTAGTGCACTTGACTGCGATGGGTCGTTGTCCATTACGAACAGACGTTTTTGGTTACGCCTAAGAATTGAACCACGGAAACATTTCGCAAAATTTCTTTGCACAAAGTCTGCGAAATAAGTTCCATCCAAATGTTCATATGACTCTACAAATATAACTCCTTTAGTGTAACCGACGACTACCATCAAGTTGCAATCTTTTCCCTCCACCAAGACACTTAGATCCCTTGCTAGTAATTTCTAGTCCTTTCGTTTCTCAGCCTCCACGCTTGGCCTTAGGGCTCAAAGCAGCAGCTTTAGGATTTCTTTTGTAAATAAACGAGGACGCCATCTAAATAAAACGCTATGTCATGGGTCCAAAAGTTTGCATGACTTTTCAGTTGTTTCAATTGTTCCCTTGCAAATTTGTAGCGGTTCTTTTTATCTGTAGCCACTCAAGCATGCCTTTCTTTCGGGTTGTAAATATTTGTAACCCATTTGGTTTATGGCGCGCACATACGTCGTGTAGCTCGCCTTCTTCATACTCAAACCACTGAACTCTATTAACTTCTTCACAGTAAAATTGACATTCTCGTCTCGTAATTTCTTGATCGAACGGGCTAGCAGCCGCTTGTCTCTGGTCGATAGAATATTCGGCCTTCCTAATTTCGATGACTTCTTACCTTGTACGGTACGTTTTTTAGCGGTGAGTTTTGTTTGCTTCTGCGCATCGACGTGCACTGGATTTAGACATCTTGCAAATTCTAGCAATCTCGCTATACGGCATAGACAACGCCTTACGTAGGGCAAATGCTTTTGCTCGTTCATTGACGGCGATTTTGCGGTAAAAAACCATCCCGTTCACCTCGGAAAAATCCTCTGCACAGTTCTACTGTAACACTTATCAACAATGGTTAATTGATCGTCGTCGCGATTTGTGCGCGTGCAGGTGGTTGTTGCGAGTTACCATGGTTATTCCTCCCCCTTGCGCGTGCGTGAACCGCGGAAATGAGCGTAGCATATATTTGTCGTACCGTTTTAGCCCTTCCAACTGCTTCATTGACTTTCTTTTCATAATTTCTGTCGCTGTAAAGATTTTCCTTGTCCTCCTATGAGGATCTTAATCATCGAAACGTGTGACCAAATAATGCCCTATGTGTGCCTATGGTTTATATGGTGATATTTTTCCAACACATTTGCCGGTTTTACGAACGATTACATTGTAGGAAATCTCTCAACTGCCACTTATTATGACTAAGAATTCAGATGACAGAAGTCTGGGAATTGTGAGATTACACTGAATTTGTGCCCAACACAATCCTTGCCAAAACTGTTGGCACGATGGTCATTTTTGAACCGTGCGCAATTAATTTCCAAGTAGGTTACGGTGCTCCCCCCTCCCCTGATTCAATGTTGAAAGGACTTCCAGGGCAGAAGTGCACATGCTTCCACCCGCAGTTCACCAGTGGCCCGTGAACACCGCAACATTGAATGGGGGAGGGGAGTGAAAAAAAATAAGAAAAATGGATAGCACACAAAATTGGATAGAAACGGTAACCGGGCCAACTCTTTCTGGC
>JALIZF010000794.1:0-80977 GCA_029948255.1 Telmatactis stephensoni
CCCACAACGCTAAATACAAAACGTGTGCCACATAAATTAAACTGCCCAAATTTGTACTTACCTTGGTTTGCTTTGAGATTCTGAGGTTGTGATAATCTCGTCCTCAATGGCAGTTATTTGTTCTCGCACTTCACCGAGTTCCTTTTCTAATTTTGCTTTATACTGCGCAAAATCCATTATCTCCGACTCTAGTCTAGCAGTATCCTCCATGTATGTCAACAAATTGGCTCTCAGCAATTCATTTGATTGGTTGACTTTCTCAGGATCACTTGAACAATGCTCACACAAAGTAATACCGTATTTACTCTTCATTAATTCGTTTTGCAATTTTATCTTCTCTTTCAAAAGTTGACAAATGTCTATTTCCTTGGTCGCCAACTGCGAGGACAAACCCGAGAGTTTTTCCTCGAGTCGCGAGTAAAGATCATAAACCTTCTCCTCTTCGCCATTGACGCCGTCTCGCCTGAGAACTGACAACAACTTCGTCAACTTCTCACGCTCAGATTTATTAAGGTATGGAAACTCTTTAAGGTTCTCGCCACTTATGTCCGCAGAGAGTTCTGATTCAGTCTGTGGAGTAACAAGTTCGGATATTTCATTTTTATGGAAACTTTCCAATCCTTCATTCTCCTTAAATTGCTCCAAAAAGTCTTTAACAATAAATAGTTTAATTTTAAGTTCCTCGTGAAGATGGAAGATTTCCGATTTGCTCTCACGAATGATACTAATTTCCGACGGATTTACGAAGCAGTGTTCGTCTGGGATTAATATACACGAAGAGAGCGACTCGGCGTAATTTGTCTCGCTTCCACCGCTGCTTCTTTCGCTGGATACTTCAGTAGCATTCGACGTGTAACCGGAATCACATGACATTAGCCTCTGACGATCTGAAAGATCAAGCGGTTTTGGCTCCAGTCCTAGACACACCATGATCCCATCCACTAAACATAACAGGTCCTTTTGAAGACCGAGAATTATATGCATCAGTGATATAAGTTCTTCTTTCACTCGATCAATTGCGCGGCTCGCTTCTTGGATTCTCTTGTCCAAACCTTTCCTTTCGTCGTCGATGGAACCAAGCTCTTCTTTCATACGCATGGACTCTTTTCGCCATTCTTCTAGACTAACTTCTAGCTCTTCAACTCGATTATTAAGCACGTCTTCTGTGTCTTTGTAAAGGTCAATTTGTAGTTTCATACTTTTGGTTTCTTCGGAGCAGAGTGATGAATAGGTTCGTAAGGTTTCTAACTCTGCGGCTTTTATTGAGAGTTCTTCGACTAAAGCAACCTTTTCGTTTAGGCAGAATGTTAGACTTTCTTGTAAAGTCGTGAGGTTTTTCTCAAGTGTTTTCATGTCTTGTTGAAGGGCCTCGTTTTCTTCAGCAGTGTTTAAT
The DNA here is from genome assembly GCA_029948255.1 of Telmatactis stephensoni. NCBI lineage: Eukaryota > Metazoa > Cnidaria > Anthozoa > Actiniaria > Isophelliidae > Telmatactis > Telmatactis stephensoni. The sequence continues at coordinate 1,394 of JALIZF010000794.1, forward strand.
TGAGCGTCTTTGGCTTCACTCAAAGAGAAATTCAACTTGGACTTTTCGGTCAAAAGGTCATCCAAATCATGCTGTAATTGAGAAACTAAAGCTTCCCGCCTTTCAACATCTTTTTGGAGTTTATCGTTCTTGCCTTCAAAATCAGTCAATATTGTTTCCAATTCTTTCTCTCTTCTTTGTACGCTTTGCAAGTCTTTTTCCAGAACATTTCGTTCTGAGAGAACCGCTGTCACAGACGTCTTGAGAACGTTAGATGTACTTTCAATCTTATCTCTCAGACCGTTGTTCTCATCCATAAGAGCCAAGACATCCGTTCTTAACTTAGTACACTCTTTGAGTACATTTTGCAACTCGCTCTCAGCTTCGTCTTTCCGGGCTCTTGACTCCTTTAGCTCTGTTTCATAACTAACCTTTTGATGAGCCATTTCGTTGTACTCGGCGTCTAATTTACTAACCTCACTCGCCAAGTCTACTGTTTCGTTCTTCAAACACAAGATTTCTTGATCTTTCACAAGAATCTGAGTTTCAAGCTGTAGAATTGTCTCACGCAAAACCTGCGGATCTCCTTCTGTTAGCGCCGACTCTTCGCTGCATCCAGCATTCTCACTCACTTTAGCTTCTTCATCAACTACACCATTATTGTTTCTCAGCGCCGTATTTTCAGATTGGAGTTTGTCAACTTGTTGTTGAAGTCGTCTTTCATTGTCTTTATGCCGAGAAATTAGTTGTCCGATTTCTTTCAGCTTGGTTTCGAACGTAGCAGCTTTGGAAATGAAGAGACTGTTTCTGCTCTCCGCAGTCTCAAGTTTGGACTTCAGGTTATTAGTTTCATCTTCTTTTCTTTTTAATTCAGCATTTTGGCGCGACTCAAGTTGAAGAATTCGCTCCTCAAGTTGCGCACAACGGATTTTAGTCGATTCTTTTTCCTGACTTCCACTTTCAAATTTTGAAACTTTTTGTTGAAGTGTTTCGAGTTCCTGTTTGAGGTTTTGGTTTTCATCGGTTAATTCTTCAATGTTGATGACCTCGATGGCTTTCGACTCTGATTTGAGTCCAAGTTCCTGAAGACAAGGTTCAGAATTTTCCGTTTTGGACTCGAGAATATCGTCAAATGATTCTACAACTTGTCTGTCCTGTTCTCGAGTACTTGCAGATTTTGTTTCCTGACTTCTTAAATTCTCCTCAAGCTCTCGAACTTGCGCCTTCAACAAGTCTGCTTCTGCTTCCACTTTCTCAAAAAGTTCAGCATTTTCTTCAAGAGTTTGAATTTTATCGACCAACTCCAGATTCTTTTTTTCGGCTTCTCGTAATCTTTCCAAACGTTCAGTGTCCGAAGAAGCCTTATCAATTTTGTTATCTGGAAAAACTGATCCAGATTGTTTGAGTTTCTTCTCAAGTTCGTGCATTTTTGCGTTGAGAGATTCATTATTTCTTTCCAATTCTTCGAGCTGTCGCCGCATCTCGGCATTTTTCTCACACAGCGCCCGATTCTCAGCTTCCATTTCGGCAAGACTCGAGCTTTCAAGATGATGACTCAGTTTTTCTCGACTGTTAGTACTATCTGATCCTTCTAATACCACCCCTTCATCCACCGATATCAATCTCCCGTCGCTGCGCGTTGAGCTCTCCTCAGCTGATTTCTTTCTAAGTAATGATATTGACTGGTCCAGCCCTAAGAAATAATTTATGGAGATTAATATTGTTGTATGATTACCCAACCCGACATGAGAATGTGGGGTGGATGTAATGGCGTAAAATGGTGAAATAATACAAGAAACAATCGTCAAGAAATTCAAAAAAAATTAAATTTACTCTAAATGTATCGGTAAACTTTTAGCGCCAAGTCAACTTAGGAAGGATTTGATCTTACACCATGATTGCTTATGCATGTAACAGATTTTCAGTTTAAGTTAACATTGCTTAAATTTTAGCGCTTCATTGGCTAAAAGGTCTAAATTGTTGAGTTTATTGATAAAGACTTCAACAGCCCACTTAGGTTTTTTGTTTCTGCCATGCGTTCTCATCCGACTGAAAGCGAGTGGCACCAATCTTGTCCTTATGACGGAAGAACAGTGATGTCAGTTAAATAAGTGATTTTGTTAATAAATTAAATACTGTGTAATAAATGCTTTCAGTCTTATTACCCTAAATACTGACTTAATGTCGGTCCTCGCTAGCTGTCTGCTCCGCCGAGTGAACGGTCAAATTGGCGCCTTTTTCTAGAACCATTCAGTTGAATACATGATACTACTAATTCATTTATGATTATGAATATCGCCCTAGATACTGACTTAATGTCGGTCCTCGCCAGCCGGTTTGCTCCGCCGAGTGAACGGCAAAATTGGCACATTTTTCTAGAACCATTCAGTTGAATACTTGGTACTATTAATTTGTTTATGATTATGAATATCGTCCTAACGCCATGCGAAACCAACCTGAGAACTCATATCGACTTTGTTCCTCTTTAAGCTGCTTGATCTTCTTCTCCATTTCAGCTTTGTCAAGTAGTAAAATGCAGTTGATGAGCGCTTTGTCGATAAGCACATGGCACAAAGATTGCTCTAGATTCAACACGCTACTTACTCCTGGTTCTTCACCTGGTAAAGTACAAAATACACAAATCAGTCCTGGGGAACGCTTATTTGTCTAAGGACCCGATATTTCACAGGGTCAGTTAACCGGCACCGCTATGCCAACTGTTACTGTCCCATGATACGCTTTTGGATTTTTCTCATGCAAAGTACGCTCAATTTTCTCTCTCTGTTGTTGTGTCTGTTTACGTACTGGTACGTCTTTGGTTGGTCGTGTGTTACCTACTAAACTCATACGGATATTAACGGACCCGATTATAACCACGGCAAGGTGAAACAAGCCCGGGTCTTCCAAAGTGGTGATGACAAGCTTCACATATTCAGGAATATACTACACATTAGCAGGACAAGTAGTGAGTGTGTGTATGTAGCTCGCATCTCACGTCTCGTGTGATTATAGATCTAAACAACACCATTCATGAAAAGACCATTTGGGTTCCCTATACTTGGGTTGATACAATTGATCGGTTCGAAGAGAATGAGAGTAATGACTTGAGGATAATATGTAGCTTAGCTCTCATTTAATTTTTGTCATCGAAAGGAACCCCAAGGAAACGTACTTCTGGACCTAATTACGTCCCTAATTACTACATATCTCATACCGACATGGAGTCTACATGCAGAGTATTTGGCCACTCAACCACTTAAAAGTAATGACTAAATCTTCTACTCAAGTGACGCCAACTCACGCGAAATTGGAGAGCATGGATGAAGGTAAGCCTGACTTACACGAAATTGGAGAGCATGGATGAAGGTAAGTCTGACTTACACGACAACAAACGTGCCCATCATTTTTGACACGGCAGCCGTAATTATCATAGTGTGAACAGAAAGTGTTCACAGTGATTTACCCAAAATGATCGGACCGCCGAGTGCCAAACTTTAGTTGTAGCGTGTAATCGGGCTGTAAATTACAATTTCAGTCTGTAATTTCACTGCAAATCCGATGAGACGTAACTTTTGTACACAAAAATAAAATAAAGCAAATTATCCCAAACACCTGTATTTCGAGCATCCAAACAAAAAAGCCTGTTTTGGCTCACCTCTTATGTCTCTATGTAAATTGAGAAAAAAGTAGAAAAAAGAAGAGTAAGGGTATTTTTAGATAAAGTTGAAAACGCATAATTTTTGCGACGGTTTGGCCTTTCCTTACACTAAAATAACGATTTCGCGAGCGCTGTATCATATATGAACTGAGTTTGTTTGATGTGTTGTTCTCTACCATGCCACAAGGGTTTTTTCTCCGGGTTCTCCGGTTTTTCCTCCCTCAGCAAAAATCAACATGTGAATTGAGTGTTGTATGTAAAATATTTAACGTAGAGGTAGTCAGTGTGAGATCGAAGACGGCCCAATGGAAAATTAGCAAAAGCTAAATTGGCTCCGTCTGTTGAGAAAGACTTGTATTTCTACCTACAAGAAAATGCCGCTTTCTTGTGAATTGCAACAAAATGAAAGACTAAAAAAGGTTTTACAATTTACCAGGATTCGTGTGAACTTACCTAAAATTTACTACAGAATGAAGCTAACAATATACTTGCAGCAAACTTCGAAGAAGTCCTAGTTTTGCTTTGATAGGTATACGCGCGCATGACTGATGAGCGCATCACTGGAGCATTACTAAGATACAGGACTCTATTTTAATCACTCTCAAGTGGTCTTGCAATATAGAAACAATAGGCAATAAAGCGGCAAAGTTAATAGCTAATGCTCAAGATCAAGGTAGCATTTAGAAATAATCAGATTCAGTTGTGTTGATAAAATAAATAATAAAAATAAATTAGGAGTAGCTCATCACCCTTCCTTGCAGCTAAGTGCTGAATTGCGAAGAGCGCAGCTCAACGTGAGTCGAAGGTTTACAAGGGCGCTTTCATTACAAACAATTGAACAATCACACATTTACATACACATACACGTAGCAGCCACCATACGATCCATGTCTGATCAAGGAGCACAGCTTAGATCGAAACTAGTGATGAGTATAAACTTACGAGTTGGAACGATGCGGCGCTGAACATATTCTCTTAGAAACTCGTGGAGTTTACGTTTGCTGCTCACATCGACTGAAATGTAAATCAATTGTCAATGTTAATTACTGGGATAACGTTAGATTTAAATTGCATAATGAAATAACAGCTTTATAACAGCTTTATTGGGTAACATAGGAAAAACAAAATTATATTTGATATATAACAACAACAACAAATTGTTACCCAAGGAGGGAGGTACGAACGGGACTGTAGTCCCATGCGAGGAAATAAAAGCATTGAGACTTTTTTTTACGAGCGACATAACTAGCAGAAAAGACAATCACTGCTCATGTGCAGAGCATTACAAACCTTAACAAGTCTGAATATTTATGTTTCCTAGCCCCAGTTCTACTTATGTTGCTCGCGAAAACAATACTTCAGTAACAAATGTAGGAGAACATTACAACATCGTAAATTTGTATATTCTGTATAATAACCTTTTTTCAATTAATTAGTTCTTTCTCCCAAATTTTCCTATTTTTTTCTGCCAGTAGAACGCTCACTGCCAAAGGAGATCACTCCTTCTCGAAATTCTGTCGGCAGATTTATCCAAGCCTAATACGATCATTATCGAACATGGTTCAAAGTTATTACTCGTGCCCAGGCCTTTAGGCCGGGAACGAGTTATAAAATGCAAATGTTTTTTTTTCCGCTTTTCGTCTCGAGAATGCAGCATTCTTGCGCAATCGGTCACGTGTTACACCCCTGATTGGTTAAGAACGTAAAAAACAATGCCCTTCATTCATCACCCCCGTAGTGAACGCCAGCGAGGAACTTTAGGAATGCAAGATGGCCGACTACAAAGAAAATAGCTTTCAGAGATGGGCTTTTCCTGCAGTAGCACAATGTAATTTGGAGCTTTTAACTCGAGATATACTTATATACTTATAAGAGCTTCAGAACGGGCTGTTATTTTGAGCTTGATCTCCAATACTTTGACCAAATATCGAACTCTCAATGGAGTACTTGAAACCGAAGCTCTCGAGACGCGATAAAGAAGTGATTCCTTTTTTGAGCTGGAAATCTACGAATTTCTCACCCTACATGTTGCTAAACGAACGCATATAGAGGCAAGTCAATTATATTTCTCATTCAAGCATTCAAGAGATCTTGAAAGGTTTTTATACTGAATTTTTATATATTTATATATTTTCATGGAACCAAGGCTCTATTTGACCTGATGCTTTTGGTCACGTAATGGATAAAACATCCGAAACATGAACGAAAAAATACACGATTTGTTATTGTGTCAAAAACGTCGTTGTAGAAGTCTTTACAGCAAACAATTGAGATGTATAGTGAAATAAAAAGTTGAATAAACTGGTATATTTTTGCATGTTGGAGATATCTAATATCCATGCATAAAGGCAAACACTAATAGCTGCTGACGTACAAATTGACTAATCAGATATTCTTTAAAAAGGTCAAAAAAGGTCTTTATTATGTTACGGTGAAGTGAAGAATGCGTGAAACGGCTCTGGGAAGAGTACGAACGGGGCCGGTCATTGAAGCCTCTCCTAAAAGGGGCTCCCAGGGCACGAGTGAACGCACGTGTGCGTCTAGTTATTCTTAATTAGTCATTAAAACTATCAAGCAGCTCGAACCCCCTTTTGTCGAACACTTTCCGAATGCTAAATCGAACATTTTATCGCTTTATCGAATCGATTTATCGTATCTCTTGGGAGTTCGCGATGGTGAAAATCAACTAAAAATAGACAATGAAGCTATGTCTTACTTGATTCTGTGAGGTCTTTTTCCAAGAGACGAGATAAGAACTTTACAGCTGCTTTGTCTGTGTTTTCTTTGATACGACACAATGTACTGCGAACACGGAGAAGTTTACCAGTGTATGAAGAATCTGATAGACCATTGTGTGAACATGAAGACGCTAGGGAAAGAGAAAAATAAAATGAATGAATGAAAGGTAACTTAATAAGTGACTAGCTGACCGACCGACCGACCGACCGACCGACCGACCGACCGACCGACCGACCGACCGACCGACCGACCGACCGACCGACCGACCGACCGACCGACCGAACGAACGAAATGGTTATCACTGACGGATTGATTGATTAGAAATGAATCTACTTACAGACTATAAACTGAAAGGTTAAATGAATGAACGAAGGATTGAATTAAATGACATCAGAAGGAGCCGACATCGACTAAAAATACTTACCTCCGAGAGAAGAGGGAATAATTTCATTCATTCTATCATGACCGTTTACTACAGAATCAGTCGTAGAAGGTAGACTTTTGGTGAAGAAATATTCGGTCATCTAAAACAAAACATATCCAAATACTGTCATCTTTTGAGAGCATAAACCGTTGTAAGACGTACAGCGACTTCTGGGGCTCTTTTCCCGAAAAAACCGATAACTTTACGAGCCCTACTCTTAACTTACCTTAGAAAGTTCAACGAGTGTTTCTCGGACGCACGTTAGTTTTCAAATTCTACAGGCAAGTTCACGGGTGCTCGCGCGCTCCCGCAATTTTTCCCGTGAAGTTATCAGGTCTTTCGAGAATTAAATGTGGCCTTGGAGATTTTGGAAATCCTTGACAAGGAAGGGAAATAGAAGAATCTCAGTAGTTGCTTGATACTCACTTCCAGTAAGGTTTCCGCACTGTGCAACAATAGATCACGATCAGTCAGTGCGTATAATTTTTCCGTTGGGACTTCCTTGCCAACGCTGGAGCCCCCTTCGCGTAATAAGTCCTCCATTCCGTAGAATAATTCCATAGAAATCAACTCTACAAGTAAAAGTGCCTTGGTTTGGTTCTTGAGGGATTCTTCTACGGGATCCGTGACGCTTTTTTGCCAGGGTTCTGTTAGCGTCTTAGCTGGAAGCCCCTGCTGTTCACTTTGATAAATATCGAACTGGAACAAAGAGAGTAAAGGTAATTGATCGCTCACGCTGGGTGGATGGTTGATTATCTTGGTGTTTGTAAGAAACCTGGCTGCTTTTGTGAAAACATTGAGTAGCAGTAATTTTCTAGAACCATCCAGTTGCTCAGTTGATGAAAATGCTTTCCTCTACTTCAGTGGCTATAATTTGCTTTATTTTGCACTGGTAGTGAGACTATAAGCAAAACCAGCACACGCACGCACGCACTCACGCACGCACGCACGCACACACGCACACACACTTATATGCTACTGAGCAGTGCTCATCTTTGATCTTATTTATGCTGGTCATGCTCTTCTAATAAGTAAATCAGGATACAGCTAGGGCTGTTATATGGGCTGAAATGGATATTGCACATTCACAGAATACAGCTTTTCCCTGTTTGTGGGGCCTACAGTTTTAGGCGAGTTGCCCTGCATATTTGAAAACATGGCAAGTTTGCATAAGTATATACTGTAGAGTGAATGAGATGAATGTTGCTGTGATAAAGGACCGACACGCCTCAAGGACTTTTCAAGAGCAAGTTAACGTAGTCACGCACGTCTTAAAAATACACTACTAGCAATATTTGTACAATTGATGTCTTGCGAACTACATTATAAATAACATTTTACTTCATGCCAACTATATGCCTGTATTATTTCAGATTATTTATTTCTAGTATCAATTAGTACCACTAAGCTGGAATCAAATAGCAATTTCCGGCTCGAATAAACAAACAACCGACATGTATATCTTTGTACCGTTACACACGTGTAACCTGACAATTATCAGACGTTGTGGTTTATACGGTACAGAGCCACCTTAAATACCGAAAATGGTCTACATTGACGATAACACGAAGTTTCTGTTTGCAGCTTTATTGATCATGGACATGTGGCACAAACCTGTTGTTTTATTGATGATTAATTGATAGATGCAAGTGGAGGACAAAATCATAAATAACGAATTATAGATCGCAATAACATACGACCCTCAAAACCGCTACAGCACAAAGATCATTACCATCGAATTTATGTTTTTCAGAAGAGATTATGAATAGAAATTTATTGACAATTTTCCGCTCGAAAAATTGCCCTGATTTCGTCAACGTTAATTGAACTAATTTTCTTTCTAGCTACCGCTGCGGGCCTCTTTGATGTCGAAATGCGACAAAATAAGATCTTCGCAGATTTACAAACTAATACGTTTAGGCTGTCAAACAACATGAGCATACCTATCTAGGATTTTTATATTGATGCCAGAAAGAGATTTTCTATATTTTCGAGAAACAGCAAAATAACGACTTCAAAATAATTAGCTTGAAAGGAAGTACTTTGTTTTCTATAATTGAAAAAAGCAAGCCGCTTCTCGTCCATGCTCAAGTGCAAAAACTAGTGCCCTTAAAACATGTAGCCTGAAAAGTCCATGGTTATAAAACCGATATAACCATAGAGGCAAGAGAGAAAGAGAGAAAAAAAAAAAGACTCAAGAAAAGTCAAGAAATGTTAAAAAAACATAACTGAGTCTGTCAATATTACTTTTGTTAATGCCTATATCGGAGCGGTAAATCCTGATGGTTTGAGTGTTGCGAATTGACGTTTTTAGCTATATTTGACGTTTGAGGACGTAGAATTTCAATACTTGTCAACATACGTAAATCCCACTCATTGGTTTGTGACACAAACAACTGAGAATGTGGACCATGTTTTGAGTTCCTGTACGTTGAATAAGCTAAGTGGTCCATTGTTGCTGCTTTACTTAACCAAATTATAAAAAACACAATATCAAAATAGTTCCAAGGTAAAGCAGTTTGCAGAAAGAGATCTTTTTCAAGCCGAAAGATAGCAAAACTGTATACAGTTAACTGACAAAACAAATATAACAGTGAAACAAAGTCACAATTCTAATCATCCCTTCATTCAGTATAGTCAAAAAACACGATAATAAGCACAAGCAGCATTCACAAACTCATTGCCACATATCTCAAAAATACATTACACGGTTTGCCTCAGTATGTGCCTGTAATGCCTATGGCTCTTGCATGTAAGAATCACCTTTACATGTAACTTACTTGCATCTACTCTTTTTGATCAGTTCCACTTACCCGGTTCTCGGCACTCGGTTCTGTATTGAACGCATGCCTCGTACATCGAAAACTGATTACTACAGAAAGACTACACGCAGTATTGTACAGTAATTGATAAAACATTTGTACAGTACATAGAACAGCGGTCCATTTCAGATTCACTCTATCTTTAAGACCAGAAGCAACGTTTCCGTACATCCTTTGCGGCAAAATGCACAACAATGCGGATCTCTTAGATGGTGAAACATTTATCAATCGTATAACCACAATTACACTAACTACTACACAATCTGGAAGACTAAAGCAACTTATACATGCAATAGCTTATGAATATTTGACCTACCTAGACTTTGCAGTAAAATAGTTCACAAAGGCGTTACAAGAAGCATCTGTTTCTGGATGGCAAACTCGGATTGCGTGTTATGGCGGCAAGGGTATAGAAAACTAATTCTTTCTTATCAGAGAAATCAAAGCAAGTTTGCTCGTAATTACGCCTCAGTATCCTCTTCGTTATTGATACAATTTCTATCAACCAACGATTGTATAAACAGCAACTTCTTCTTTTCTTTCAACTAAGAGTTGTATAAACGGCAAATGAGGTGTAAAAGAGTCGGGACAATGTGTTTTTTCAAACCATCGGACGTAACAGACGTTCTGAAGACCGTCGAGGTGGGTAGCGTACACGTCGCTACATTCAAATGCGGCAAACGGACACAGTGCTAATTTATAAGTTCTGTACAATTGATCTGCTAGCGATTTGTGGTTTTCGACCTCACATAGGGACTAGCTTTCCTAAATCCCTCAAGGCAAATTGCAAATCACAAACAACGTGTATGTTGGCTATTTTAAGCATACAACACGACATAACCCATCTACCTAACGAGGCATCGTATACGCTTTATAATCTTGTAGAATCGTGCATAGATTAAAGCGGATTTGTAAGCTTTGAATTGCTTGTATTAAAGCTTAGTGTTGTAGTAGCGGTCTTTCGTTTTTGGGTAACGGACGGAAACTACTCGACGTGGGAAGCGGTTGTCGGTATGCTACGCATGAGATGAATGCCCACAAGGCTAGAGTGAAGCCTTCAACATAAGCAAATTTTCTACGTCAAATTTTCTTTGACAAATAACGTTTGTTCGTGTGGGCGAGAAATTTGACCAAATTTAATATAATAAATTCATAAGTTATATGAAATTTTTGTGTAGACTGCGGGGAAAAATCCATTTGCCATGGAAAAAAAATTGTCATAGAAAGGTTGCTCAGTAGAGTGGAAGGGGTTCAACGTTGCGTCCGTACTAGTCGTATAAATATGACATCTTTTCTGCCACGGTTTTGCTATCCACACTAGCTGAAACGGCGCGTTCTTTTTGTAGAAATGAAAAACGCCGTTAGCTTAGTGAGGATGAAAGGCCTAACTGTAGCAACAAGATATGTTTTGGAATTTAGCCGGATTAGTGTGGATTGTAGGCTAAGTGTGGTTTGAATACATAAGGGATATAGTCTGAATCTACGAATGTATGGACAATAAAGCTTTTGATCTGGAAAAGCCATGGAATTTCAGAGATTGTTATTTGACGGAATCAAAGATAAAAGGGAAATTACTGAAATGTGATTGTAGTCGTTGTGCATGTGCACTGGGATTGTAGACTTTACCACCTAAATTCTGTAAAGACTAGTTTTTAGAATATCTTGGTGACTTTTTAACTAAATCTGGAGGGCAAAGTGGGACTGTTTGTAGTCTATCTTTTGAGACATGTGTGTTTCATACGTTGTCTGTGGGGGGGCTAGGGAGACTCGGTTGTGACGACAACAGCACACCCAAACTAAGACTTTAGAAATTTTTGAGATAAAATTGTTTCTTGTTGTTATATGTTAGCAAGTTTGAATTTGAGATTTTGGTTTTCATTTATGTGAAATTTTCACAATTACAAAGGTGTAACGGACGTCCTGGTGTAACGATACTGAATTGGGATGGCTCACCTGAGTGTCGTTCAACTTCTGATTCGACTTTAAAGACATGATGTAGCTCTCGTACTCAGACCTCAGTCGACGCCATTCTTGTTCTAATCAAACAAAAGAAATAGTCAAATTCTGTTCTGACAATAGGGTTTAGTTTGTGCGGGTCTTTGCTCGATTTTCGCTGTAAATTTAAACATCCGCCTCGCAACGCAATAATAATTTGAGGGGCTAAGGGTGGGGGGTTGGGATTGAGGGTCCAGTTTGAGATTTCTGGAAGGTCAATTCATCGAAGATGCACAGGGACGGGAAAGAGAATCACCTATCCCTCCCCCTCTGGGGGAAGAAAAGAAACCTTTAACGATTTGCAGTGGGTTTTATTAACGAGGCTTTGAGACAAAGTATGTTGAGAAAAGATCACTTTACGTAATTCATATGCTATTATATTATCAAAGAAATTCTTTCCGACAATAAGTGGTCTCGATTACTGAAACGTCGCTTCGACAAGAGCATTGGAATTGAAATCAATTATTTGCAGGATTACACGAGCTTATGTTTGGTATTATCGAACATTTCGATACGGATGATGTTCTCTTTGGACTCCGTGTTCAAAACAGACTACTCGTCGTTACCATAGTAACAGTATTCACTCGGTCCTTGAATTTAAGTGGCTCTTAGTGACGTACTTTTGTCAAAATAGTTTCGGCTTTGTATTTGTCGAGAGACACTTTGTGACTATCTTAGATTTAAGCTGCAATTTGAATAAAACGTCTGATGTTACGAAGACGATAATGGCAAGAATAGAACTTATCCGCTCAATCGAGAAAACAGGAAGCGCTTAATTCAGCCGAAGGTTTATCTTGTAGGATAGATCAAAGGCCGACTCTATGATTAGCTATCCCGAAGTCTTGAGGGAGTCCCTCAGGGATTTCTGTTAGGCCTTATAAAACAGTAGTGGATTATTCCGATTTTTTCAGTGTATTTTGATTGTTTAAGAAAGAAGAATTTCATTCTTAAACTATCAAAATACATCAGAGGTTTTGGCACACGTTTTTGCATACGCAGACGACCACTTTGTGATCAAAAGTTACAGACAAAAGAGTGTACACTTAAGATTATAGACACATGGTCTTCGGTCTACTTTGTAATGAAAAGTCACAGACAAAAGAGTACAAAAGATTATGGAAACATGGTCTTCAGATACCGGTGCAGATTGGTTTACCAGACATTATAAAATAATTGTATTCAAACAAGATTTAATCACACTTAAGCTCTGTGCAAATGCTCCTAACAAGGTCCAGCATTGCTGGCAAATGTTGGACGATGCTTTGGTGAAAGGAGAACAAAAGAAATATTGGACATAGTTGGCTCAAAGGCTGACAAACGCATCCAACACGATGGAGCCAACAAATTCTTAGGACAACATTGTTAGGAGCATTTCCTCTGAGTATCTACACAGAAATGCAGTCGAACAGACAGCAGTGTAGATACTGCAGCAAAAACCCGGATAAAAGAAACTGAGGGTTTAGAACCTCCAGGCTGAAAACAGAGCCATTAAGCACCCAATATACATAATAACCACACATACATTTTATATAAAACCATTTCAGCCTGTCACAGAAAATAACAGGTTCTTTTAAGCGGGCTTTTACTGTACTCGGATTTGAACTATGATACAACTTTCAGACATCTCTGTCAGAAAAGACCCCCTCTACGATGGACAACTCTATATAGGACGGACATCTCAGATAGACTCCCCTCTATGATGGAAATCTCTATAAAATAGACACCCCTCTATGATGGACACCTCTATAACACAGACACCCCTGTGTGACAGACACCTCTGTAAGACAGACACCCCTCTATGATGGACAGCTCTATAAAACAGACTTCCTTACTCTTCCGAGATGCAAAATTCCAGTCATTTCACAGTAACTACACCTACTACAAAACACGAACCTCTATGAGACAGAAACCTTGTGTTTTCCATGGTGCTCGTTTGGCATGGGGGTTTACCAAAATTCCTGTTCGAAAACAAATCCGGTATTTCAAGCCAATTTCTTGATCACTGTCATAAGGAAAAGTGACTTGTACGCTCAGAGAAAAGTTAGCCAGGAACTACTGACCTTTTGTCCGGTTTAAGTATTCGAACAGTGCCTTAATCTTGACATTCAAGTCAACACAAAAGCTTATACGTCGACAACTAAGGCTGAATTCCTTTGACTTTGATAGCAAACAAAATCCTTAATGGACTACAAAGCCCAAAACAGCTCTAAAAAACACTAAATCTAAGAGCATTAGGGCAGTTTCGCTACGAATACGAACTAGACCAAATGGGAGTGAGACAAGGCATGTAATTAATACATCATTAATTATAGGGTCCCAATTTGTTAATTGTTTTTGACATTTTGTTGTGTGAAGCTATTTTATAAGAGATTAATGTACGGATAATTATAAAAATAACAATAAATAGAACTCAGAAGTTAAAATAAAGAAATGATTAAGTTTTACTCCGAGTATCTCTTCCAGCGGCGTCGTGGACTCGCAGATAATCATGTATTACATGGATTTGTAACGTGTCAAATTGTAAACCAGTAAACGTCGACACTCGTTCAATGTTTGGGTCACAAAGCTATAAGTCCGTAACCCACAAATAACCAACTCCAACCGCAAGATATTAAATATACACTGCTTTAATCGCCAATACAACATACTGATAGCTCACCTTTGTTCTCCAATGTTTCGGCCAACTGCCTTGCCATTTTTTCATAATCTACCTAAGAAAGAATTCAAGGATTTAATTAGACACAACAAAAATCAATGTAATGAATATTTCTTGTATGAGATTAGGTAGGGATTCATGCACATTAATACGAGTCTCTTACTACAGCGAAAAGTTACGGTAATGGGTCGTATACACACGATATTCTAGCTAACCTATATAATTAACCTTGCAGCTTGAATACAAAATGTACTCGGGTTCAACAACGTACTAATTATAACTCAAACGAATACCGTGGCATTAAAAGAATTCATTGTAATTGTACAATAATTAGACAGGCGTTGTTGCAGCTCATGGTTACCAGTAGTTTATTGACGTCTTGAAGCTTTTCATCCTCACAATTTCGATACAAGCAACCCGGAAAGCTGGCAGCATCCAAATGCCATTCAAAACCGACTTGTTTGAACAATACAAGAGCTCAGAATGTCAACAAAACCGGCTGACGGACTTATTTAGTATGTACAACTTTGAATTTTGTAGTCTATTGTAAGTAAGTGAAGAGATAAGTCAAACTACAAATGAATCTTGTCGTCTTTGTGCTCCCACGTACGCCAGAGATCCGCCATATGTCAGAAAAGTAATCTTGTAGAGTGTTGACTGCGGATGCAACGCGGATAAGGTTACGACTTTAGGAGCCAAGGCAATGCGACCACGCGCCTACTCGTGCAAGCCGAAGACGGCCCATGTGAATTTTATCACCATTTTAGGGCTATTTCGAGATCATTCCTCAAGTATAGGAACACAAAGCCTAGGAGATAATGTTTTGTGATGTAAACAATATCCGCAGCGACGTAAATGAATGAGAAGTATTTTCTATTCTTTCAAGAGAGCGTGAAGTCCCCTCTGTGTTACTTCAATAGTAGTTTGTTCTTCTATTGTGTGACACATTTTTGACGAGAATGGAATTTCACGGCTGACGTATTCTCGGAAAAACAAATTTTGTTGATGTCGAAAACACCGGAATTGCTTGAATTCCCCAACAACATTCAGTAACTAATCCCCCTATAAATATCCTGTTGCTGTTGGACAAATAACATTCGGCCGAGATTGCGTGACATTACATGCGTGACCACAAATTGCGTGACATTACATGAGTGACCACATGGGGTAAAATACTACAACCTTCTACAACCGAGTTACCTATTTATCACACCAGTAATGTTCACATGGGGCAAGACGTCCCATCCGTACCCCTACTAGGAAACTATTGTTCGCGTAAATTAACGCACGTGACGTTTTACGCATAAATATCAAAGCAGTCATATGACATTGCGACAAAATGGGAAAGCAGGGTACGGGTGGGGTCGGGTGGGACCTAAAGTCGAATTCTTCAGAATGTAGCTATATTCGAACCTCCCCTGAAGGCTTAGCCTACGTCACATTCGGACAAATACTCTCGTTATTAAAGTCTTTACAAGAACTTCACAAGAGTATCTGTCCGGATGTGACGAAGACTACTAAAAGCCCGCCCGGTGATCCAACATCTTCCCGTTTGGCCACCTTGTTTGGTGGTGTTTGATGTTATTTGATGGAGCATCAAACATGTTTGGTAGAATTTGAACTCCATCAAACATTCAATCAAACAACATCAAACATTTTTTTGTTTTCGTGTTCGATGGGAAATGTTGGATTCGTTTGGTTGATGTTTGATGCGCGCATGCGTACCACGCTTGCTTATTCCCTCGTACCCATAGATACGGCCCATAATACTTCTGATCGCTGTTGTTTGCGGCGATGTTTGATGCTGTTTGGCTACCCGTTCGAGGACCAAACAATGTTGGATCACCAAACAATGTTTGATCGTTTGATCATCAAACATTTCCCGTTTGGCCGAGCCTTGACGGCCACGTCTTCACAGCGGTCAGCATTTTCCCTCTCCGCTATCCGCGATCCTATCCATACATCTAGATCTGTATCCTCTATAATAAGGACTTTTCACTATGCAAAGCCTCCTTGATGTATGGATTGGATTGACGGCGGGGACGGAAAATACATGCTGGCCGTTGTGTCAAGGTAACCGTTGTACGTACAGAGATTTCAATATAGAGCGCAAACACTAAAACCACGGAACAACTGAGTAACTAATTCGTGCTAAATAGTAACCTTGGGTTCAGTCAAGCTCAAATCGTTAAATTGTGTACTAGCTAAAATTAGGGGTATTCTTGGACAGTCGTATTAAAATCCTCATTTCGACTCGAAAACATTCTCGTACCCAGAGCCCCTCGGCTGTCGTAGGTAAGGGGCTCTGGGTACGAGAATGGCGCGAAAATCGCTAAACTAAGCAAGTCTTAGTAGCCGCTAAATCTTTCCCTGGAGAAATGGCTAAATTTAGCAGTCCCTAAAAATAGTAACATTAGGTCATTGGTTGTACAATCAAACCTCTTCTAACATGGTCTACCTCTGTATAACGAACACCTTTCCACAATGGCCAGCATTTTTCGCCCCGGCCAATGATTCAATCCATACATTTACTTTGGAGCTCAAACACTAAAAGCATGAAACAGTTACTAACTAAACAGTACAAAATAGCACTAATTAAACAATGGGAAACAAAGGATTTTGGTACTATTTTTAGCGACTGCTAAATTTAGCAATTTCTCTAGGGAAACAAGGGCGGATCCAGGATTTTTTAAAGGTGGGGGTCACGTGATGTTTACAAACAGGGAACCCAAAAGAAAAGGTCTTGAGCCATTGAAACTCGCTGAAAATATGGCATTAATTGCTTAGACTAGTGATTGTTTAACACTTTTTATTAGAAACAAAAATATTATATTTACAACTGAATGGGTAGAGGGTTGGCATTGCTTAGTGATATTTCAGTGAATGTTAAAAGTGAGTCTTTTCACAGAAAAAAGTTACTGCTGTCGCAAATTCATGACATATTCATTGATAAACACAGGGGGGTCCTGACCCCCGCGACCCTCCCCCTGGATCCGCCCTTGGGAAAGATTAAGCGGTTACTTAGTTTAGCGCTTTTCGGGCCGAAATGAGGATTTTTACTACGACTGACCAAGAATACCCATGAACACTAATTTCAGGGAGTACAAAATTTAACGATTTCAAGGAACTCGCAAAAATTCGCGAAATTATGTTATCGCTAAAAATAGCAACCTCAAGGTAACATTCGTGCGTTCGTTTTGGTTGTTACGTTCCATGTTCTTGGGGTATTAAGAGGCGTTGACAGTCTGCATCAACGTTGTCAATAAAACATGCAAAAAGCCTTTCATTAACTTTCAATAACGTTTTTTTCAAGATTAATAATAGTCAAATTTTTTCCATTTTATTCCTAGGATGGATCTTATCGATGTTGTTATAGATAAGAAGTTTAGACCAAGTGGGTGCAAATCGAGGATCGACCGGATCTGGCCTGCACTCAGGAGGATTGCCCCCTTTAGGAATTTAATTTTGTACAAGATTACACAGATAAGTACAAAATGAAATATTTGGCCCACTTGTTAATCTGATTTCACGACGATAAAAGAAACAAAGCTGCAAAGAAACATTTGTAACTGCATGGACAAAACGGAAATGTTTCAAATACGCAGCGGATAGCGTGATGGGAATCCTGGAGATGGGCTTACAGAAGACGCGACAATCGTGACACAAACTGCGAAGAGTCTAGGTTACACTCCCGTGATAGAACTTTCAAGAAAGATAATTTTGTTTATCAAAACCCAACGCACCAGTTTACTACCACGTCCAGGTGCGCCCTCATGTAAACGGCAAAGAGGATTTGATGGTCTTAATTAAATCCTCATTCTGGGGATTCGGCAAAAAGACAAGAGGGCTAATTAAATCACCAAAAGTTTTATGTAACACTGGCACGCTATCAAAAATGCTAGAATAAGAGACAGTCACATCACTTGTTTATCATAAATCTGCTCAAGATAACTGCCCATTAACGGTTCAAGGAAGGGTCAGAGCACCCATTTTCTTGTGCAGGCGGAACCCAAATATTAGTAATGCAAAAGTTATCATTGCATCTAGGTAACGATAGACGTAAAATAGGCAGCTAAAGTAAGTACTTCAGAACAGAACAACTTTTAGCTTACAATTTCCATGCCTTCGAGGCGGAATTCCACCATTTTGCAGAAATTGCAGAAAAGTGAAAATGAAATACATGCGAATGTACTTTCACTGACGCAAAAAGAAATCTGAAACGTTATTTTATCTCATGAAAATATCTAAGTTATTTTAAGAGTAAAAGGTATTTTTTACTAAAAATACTAGAAATTACTAATGAGTTGAATACTATGACTTGCTTGAGATGATATAGGAATGTATAGAGAACTTCATTAAGCGTACAGAGCGGCAAACTACAATCAGTTTTAGAGGGAGCTGTTGATGTGTGGTGATTTTGAGTTAAGTATCGTCTAAGAGACTCTCTAAAATGACTTTACAAACAAACAAAAACATGTACATAACGGAGAAATGTAAAGGGCGACCTTAATGACACGAATGCTAATGACATTGAGTTGCTTTCTGGGAGACGCAGAGTTTGCGACGCCATCCAAAACGTCCTAGAATGGACGATATCATGAAATGACTATTAACATCTCCTAAATTTTGAGATTTATTGAAGTCTTGAATCTTAAATATCCCTCTAATATGATTCAGATTTAAGCGACTAAAAAGCTAATCAACTATTAAAAGACAGATTGAAACAATCCCAACAAGAATTGAGCGGCAGATGGAGATAGAAATCTCAATACCTTATCGAAAACTGAGGAAGAATCATCACTGTCTTGTCGCAGGAGTTCCTCCATTTCGTGGTCTTCAAAAATGGTGCTTATAACTCGTTCGCCTTCAGGAGAGAAGAGCTCTGGATCGACTAGGATATGAGCAAGCCCGTCCATTCCTTCTGCTTCTATGCCTACATACGTCTAGGATTTCCACACTAATGCTCTGACTCTAATAACTATCAAAACAGCAACTTAATACCGATACTTAACGATCATGATCGAGTTACTCTAAATGTAGCTAAATCCATGCAGTGACCGCCCATAGTTCATTGAAAGATGCATCAATTGACGCACGGAATGAATAGCTTTCGGACTGTGGTATGTAGCTGTATGACACATGTACTATCTGTTTTTCACAACAATTTACACGGCATCTTGATTGGCAAAAACTATTTTTGAACTGACAGATTGGCGTGAGACTTAAAGGGGCAACTGTATTTTTAATTGTCATTTTAAAATGGGGGCAAAAGTATTGGTCGATATCTCGCATTTTTCATCCTTCTCATTTCTTGCCTTCACAGTGGACGTGGAATAAAATAAACTCAAATAAATGGTACAAGTTTTGCATGAGTAGAGAACACACAACCGCTTGCAAATTCAGCGCTTCTGGGTTTTGTCCTAGTGAAAAGCTGTTCAGCTCTGAAGCTGATCTGCTCTAAGATAGGCAAGGTCGATAAACGACTGACCCAGTTCTCTTCATCGACGTAAGCAAATGCGCAAACAAGAAACACAGATTCAGCAATGTATTTCTTGAGCATCAACCAAAGCGCAAACAGCGCTTGCGTTTTCAGCTTGTAAAAAGAGGCACAGAGGCTGCGCATATGCTTATGGCGACTCAAGGAGGTATTGTGGGGACTTAGTGAAAATAACATCTTGATGTAATCAATATTTGAATAGTGACATCAGGTTTTCCTTAGAATTTTAGTTTTATCGCGATCGTCTGGGTGGCTTGTTGTCAGATCGACCAAAATCCTTTTGTGGTCAAAAGAGATCTTCCTAAATGATGTTATCGAGTCAAATCAATTAGACCTTCCTTCAGGCCAAGGAGTGATCACAAACTTGGCATTATTAAGTCCATGTCCTTAACATCTTGTCCGTTCGTTCAACACGCTAAAAATAGATTACGCATTGCGTCGATTTTTTCCCCTACCCCTACCCCCTTCGTAGAGGTAGCACTTCCTAAATCAGTATACAAGAGCCATATATTCGATGAGACAAATAATAAAAACAACATGAATTGATAGTAAAAACAGTTAAGCGTCAACACTTTCTGCGGCAGGACGTTCTATGAGAAAATTCATTTTTAGCCGGATTATCAGACAAAACGTGCAGAAATTCGCCACTTCAGTGAAAAAACTACTCTCTTAGTAATAATGGGATTATAAAGTCCACTTGAACTTACTTTAAAATGGTGCACTCTAGCTCGGAAAATATTCGGACTGATTAACCCAAAATGAAAAAGGATAATTCCATAACTAAACATCCCACCAACTGCCAAGCATCAATACGAGGCAAAAGCCCAATCTGATGAATTTCGATAAAATACTGCACTACTTTTGTTTGGTTCTAGTGTAATTATACATTTACTATACATTATTCCCTCTGGTATACAGCCTTTCTCTTATCTAGTCACGTATGTCCCTTTTTTCCATTTGGTTTCCATTTCCGTTTTCGCAACCGTTTGTCTATTCATTCTCCCTTTTATATCCTATTCCATCCACTCTAAATTCTTTCTATCCATTCACAATTCTCCTACAGCGTATTCCAGAGGAAAGACCAACCTAGTTTTAACATGTGGATACAGAGGTATAGGAACGAGATATCACTTCGCAGCATTTGGAAAGGCTCTCAGCACCCACGCTGTACGGCTTAAATACTTGTTCATTAACCTTTGTTTTATTAAATTAATAAGGAGATAATGGACGTGAAAATATCTAAGAGAGCCATTTGCAACTGACAAGAGGTTACTAAACAATTTCAAGACTGCACGTAGGATGTCTAAAAGACGCAGGCATATGTGCCAAAAGAAAAGCAATTAACTTGCTTGCTAGTTCATATGAACGCAATTTGCACTCAGATTGTTCAGATAAAAAAAAGAGAACACTGACGTCATCACAACTAGGTCAGATTTTATCCAATCAAAATCTGCCAAAACCGATAAATTGAAAAACACTGGCACAAGTTTCATTTGTTGCGCGCGCTCTGCCCACCGCAGTGCGTCATTCCAAACATGGAATTAAAAAAGCGAGAACTTTCCAAATCACTATCCTGTCGGCATAAAGGTTGACCATTAAAATTGTGACAGTCTACTGGTTAGTCTGACTAACTCCATTTATAAATATACTGTATTAAACGAAACCTGTCAAAGACAAAGAGCTAGTGGTGTTCCCGTCTGACTCACTCACTCAAGTAAAACAAACACCTCTCTAAGTCGGACAGTTAACAAATGTCGATGTTGTTCGTCTTCAAGAGGGTTTACCATATAAGCAACCTCAATGCTAGTAACGTACAATGAAGTCATTTTTTACTTACCTCGATGTTCACTTGTGCCGTGCTTTCAACTTTCATCGCCCGCAGGCCAAACTTTAAACTGCATACTGTTTCGTTAATATCAGACAACGATGGTGACACGCATACCTATCGAACGTAAAAACAGTTAAAGCCGGTACACGGTAGTGACACAGTGGACATAACAATCTCAAACAACATACCAGACACACTAATGCACTACTCTTTGTAATAACAATGCTTGTCGTGAACTGTGTATATATAGACGCCTCGCACTGCGTGGAGTTAAACTGCGGGTAACGAAGAGACGGTGTTTGTCTAGGACGTGAAGTTTAAAAGCGCGCAATGTCAGACATCTGTATCAATCGCCGGCCGTTTTTTTTTCTGCACTGAATCTTCTCGTTATCAAACCGCATCAAACCGGCTTCAGTTAGAATAAAGCTCGTCAGATTCTAATGGCTAACTCAAGAGACTTACGTAGGATTCCAGAAACCGGAAGATTTTACAAACGGAGAGAAACAGTACAAAGAAAGCTATGTCCGTAATGGGAGCGGAAAGCGTGGGAGATACTGACAATTACTGACAGTCAGTTTACTGGGTGTATTGACATGTGGTCTACTTAAAAATGAAAAACAAGAACTGTAATTCTCTACTGTTTAACCCCAACAAACATTAAGCTATTTATGTGTAACCAATGCATTCAACAACGACTGACCATTGAGACCACCGAGGATTTTAAATCATATGCAGGCAGCTTAAACACATAGTTGGTATTTGCTGGTTTGGACAGCTGGCTCAAGCTGTTGGATTTAAAATCTAAAGGTTGATACAGCCCTGATCAGCTGAATAGTTTCTGAATATTTTCTGTCAGAATCTCGTCGGTATAAAATATTTTTGGTAGACGGTCATTCAGACATTTGTTAAGATGGATGTTGGTAGTTTGATAGTCTGGTATAAGAGCCTGATAAACATCACAAAAAACTTTTGTGTATGTATTGACTATTAGTGACACTACGCTGGGGACCAGAGGTTTTGACTCACTCTTGGGGTTCTCTCTGATAATTTTTTTTTGGTCTCTCTTTTTATTTTTTTCATGCCCAAGTGAATAAAGATATAAAAATACAATAAACCGAAATAACCACGAGAGAGAGAGAGTCAAAACCTCTGGTCTTCAGGCAAGGGTACTATTACACACATTCAAACAAGTTTTTTATTTCTTATACATATTCAGTAAATACCGCTCTATTGAGATAAAAACTTTACTGTGATTATTGTATTTATAATTGAAAAAAATATTCAACTAAAAATTCAAAAAGCATGAAATAATTTTGTAATAAAATTAAAAACAAAAACATTTTTGCCTGGATTCCGTAAATGAAAACAGTGGGAAGCAATGCGGTTTCCTACACGGAAATTCGGTAGGTACTTGGTGTATGCAATACCAAGTGTATCAATAGATATAAAGATAAATATATACAATCTCTTTGATACACTTGGTATTGCATACAATTGGTGTTGCATACACCAAGTACTTACCGGGAATTTTCCTTCTAAAGCGGTGATTATATAAGCAAAGATGTCAGAGCGACACGTGACATTTCCCACGTTACACAGCACCGTAATTCTGCACATGCGTAATATAGAAATTTGGCTTTGTAGAGTGACGTCACGAGGAAACACTGAATTTGAAATTTTTACAGATGCACGCCATCAGTATTTTAAACAAACTTATGAGGCCGTCTACGAGTGGACAAGAAATTGGGTGAAGCTGAAATGCGCATGCGTCATGTGTGTAGACAGCTGAATAAGGAACTTGCACTTGATGACGTCACAGGAACTCGATTTTCTTCATATGAATATTGATCGCGGAAAAAAAAAACTGTGGAGTTCGTAACATAAAGATGCTTTAGCAGTGTCAAAAGACGTGCCGGAAACGCTGCGTTAATTCGGAGGCACGTTCTCTGTCTGATTATTTTCCAGACAGCATTCAAAGTGATAGACTTTTGGCTTTGGATGTCATCAAAATACACTTTTTTGCTCGCCATAATTCATGAATAAATTGGTTTTCCCAAAACCTTAATAAAGCAAGCACTCAGTGCTGCATTTGTTACACTGATGCGACAAAAGACAAGCATTACTGATGAGTAGCAAATTACCGAGTCTACGTATGTTGCTTGTATTCACACCACTAATGAACCCAAGTTTAAAGGCGTAAAAACTAACTTTACTTACAACCAAGTACGTCTTCGAATTCCCTGAGAGTCCATCTTGTAAAAACCTTGTTAGGATTGAGTTTCTGTACGGGACATGGTTGTTTTTCCCTTCAGCTAAAGCGTGAATAACATTCCTACGAGAGATCAACCCGCAGACTTACAAGGTGAAGCACTTATAAATATCAACCTGATTAGAAAAGATAAGTCTGATACTGGGGATATCCTATACGCCTTATCGTATGACGGGTTGATAAATCATGGTATTTCACCCTGGATCAACAGAAAAAGGTTACTGAATGAATCTTTAGTGAACATATTTTGTTTTAGGATCATGTTGTATGTTTTTCTAAAACGTGTGATTGAGGGGTATCAAGTACTGTGGGGGGAGGGGTGTGGGTGAGGGGGAGAGGCGGAGGGAAGTGTGTGTGAGTTTGGGGGAGGGGGAGAAGGGAGTAGGAGTGGAAGAATGTACTTATCTAGTGTGACCTTTCTTCCGCTATGACAGATAACGAAGAATTTAAAGCAAACAAAAAATACATAAGCTCCCCACAAAAAAAAAGATAACCCAAACTATCGTTAATTCCCTCACGGTGATTTAAAAAAGCCACGGGAAAATGATTGTCCTTTTGTCCGGCAAAGAAGGGTGGGGTTGTAGCTCAATTACCCCAATCTATCGATCACCGTGAGATTGTATCTCCCAGTTTAATTAAGTGCCAGCTAGATTTCACTTTATATACACTCCGTACAAGACCTTTGATAGAATGTGAAACGATTTTTCTCAAGATAAGATAAAAGTTGGATTAGTTAGTAAAACAAACACGACAAGCAGTCATTAAACTCGCAAAACAATTCCACGTGAAAAACAACTGTTCAAACTTTGGTGGCCGCAGCGTAGGACGGGCGGCTGGCCGCAAGGGCTGAGCGCAGATAACTACTCTAGTATTTTTCCAGTTTTACTCCAAAAGGGCTCCAGTGTTAGCTTTAAAACAGCAGACAAACAAATGAATAATCAATTGTTTTGGTAATCAGATGCAGAAGGCATGAACGCAATTTGGTATTTTAGTGATAACGGAATTGTTTTGTCGATGTCTTCTTGATCAATACATTCTGTTTATCAACTCAGACAAAACATACTCCCAAACTCTTGACTATCAGACGAGGTCAATAGCGTATTTACAGGGTGAACAAACACATGGGTTTACAAGAAGTTTAATCGTCTGGTCAGCATATGGTATTGAAGTAAAGCTTCGTTATCGGGACACTCTCAGGATTGTAGTTTAACGTCGACTATTGTAACAGTCTGTAAAACAGTCCACTCTGGCTTTGCTAACAACCAGTATTACGCACGATATTACGGACAACATTCAGTCCCTGACTTAACGAAAAACACAAAGGCTGCATTGAAAAGAACACAGCTAATACACACTCTGGGGGAATTTGTGGGGAATTCTCGGATCTCTGGTCCGAGCCGTGGCGCCGCATATACCTTACCATTTTCAAACCAAGTGTTTCCCCCCTTTTCCCCGGGCCCTCAACAGCTAAATCGAGCCCAAGCTGCTTATTTTTGCTCTCTGTCTGCCGTAAGGCTAAGACTGGGTGTGTGAAGATGGTCCTAGTACATACCCTAGCTCCAACAAAGATGAGTTGATGGCCTGAGCTTCATGCAGTCGTTCACCTTGAGCTTTGGTTTTCTTGATACGTTCACTTCCAGCGAGATCACAACTAAAACAAACAGAATCGATTTTAGGAAACCACGTATACACTATTGCGGGATCTCTGCGGTTCATTCCACAGGTAGCCCGGCATGTACACTCGTATGTCATTCCAATAGGAGAGGACAATATTGTTTAGATTTGTAGTAAACTTACATGTAAATACGACCACGGACTGTCGATGCTCCTTTAGTTAAAGTATGTACCTTGGAGTACACATCGTCATCTTCCTGTGATCAGAGAAGGTTCAATTGATGTAAATATGGGCTCCCTGTGATCCATAGCACAGGAAGACCAACAAACAATGTGAGTGCGAAACCGTGCTGTGCTGTGACGGAGTCGTTGCCATGAAATCTTTAAAACATTCGTGATTCATAATTAATTTTCACGGCGATACAGAAGCTACTCTAGTAACAGACACAACAAATAGTACTTATAAGCCATGATAGCCCTTGATTGTGCGTCTCGCAGCAATTTATTTTCTATGAGAAACATTATATTACCGATTATTCGGCGATGTCATCAAAAATAGCTGGTTCCCATGATTTGGAATCGTTTTTGCTCGTGGATACGCCAAGCGTAGCGTAGCAATTAGCTATATACTTGAGTCTATTTTCCAATATAGATTTTACATGGTCACGTGAGAGAGACCATGTTAATGGTAGAAACAATAAAATAATTTTACATTAGAAAGATTCCCTATTTTCAGGGGAAACAGATTCTTTTGTTCTGCCATCCAACATGGCTGCCGTCACGTGATCGTGCAAAACGTTTTTATAGAGCATGGTGATGGTCATCAACGCTCTTAATTTACATTGCGAGCGCGTAAAACTCTAAAATCAGCAATTAAATTCGATCTTTGAGTCAAACTCACCTCGTAATCAAAGTAAATCGGAATGTCCGATGACGTACTTCCATCACTATGGTAACCAGCTGAGGCGACTGGCGAACACAAACCTGAGGAGGCCAGGTCACCAAAACAGTCTGACGTCATACTGTACGCATGCACATCATATACTAATGAAATGGAGCGTGAATGATGAGCGAAAACATGCCAAGTACGGAACTAGCAAAAGCACGGCGCATGCGCGCAAACTGGTTTTAGTTATCATTTAGCGCTGCTTCAGCGGAAATTGGAAATTAGAAGTGGAAAAAGCTAACCATTAGAGAAGTTGTTTTAAAGTAAAATTAATAATGGCTGTTAGCTGATGTGAGTGGATTAGTATTAGAACGTGATTGAAAACATTACAAATTCAAATACCACATCTATTAGACTACAAGCCATTATTTTACTAAACAAAGAAGCGTTAGGATTTAATTATTACGTGTATCTTTTATCCCCCTATATTCAGATGGTGGACTCACTGCATCATTCAAGACAGTTTTAACTTGCGTATCCCTTCCGATCCACCCCCTCCTTCCCCAGCATTTGTTTGAACAAAGTAAGCTTTTCTATATGTCGATGGTGCAACTCTATATTACATGGGAACCACTCCTAGCCTTACGACCACCTAGCTATTGCGGCCATAATTTTATCCCTTTGTCCCGGCAAACGAGAGATCGGACTTTCTTGTAAAAATACCCCTTTAATACGGCCACCTCGTTATTACGGCCAGTTACTTTTAGACCATAGTTGGCCGTATTCCACGGTACCATTGCAAGGCTTGTCCCCCCACCTCCCACCCACACACACACACACACCTCTTACTCTAGAATGTTTAGTCCATTTTGATGGCTACGCCCGGACACATTTCTTACCTCCATAACGTGTTGGTAAGTCAATACGTTCAATCTTCAGTTGACAAATCGCATGGGATCTGTGGGATAAAAACGATATGATAAAACATACACAGCATTTCGATCTTCTAAGGAATTGGATGCTCGATCTCCAGCAGTGAACGACCCCTTCGTGGCTGGAAATCGAGCCTAGTGAATTTGTTGATCCGTGGCAGGACAATTAGCCTGTGAACAGGCTCAGGGGAGGGGAGAGGAGGAGGAAGAGGGAAGGGCTTCCTCCCCCCTCCCCCTCCCCCGTTCACAGGCTACAGGACAACTATCTTGACCTGCGAGGAAGAGAGATTTTGGCGATCGAATTGTGAGTTTTAACTCTACGTGAAAATAGTGGTCAAATGCAGCGATCTAATACCTGCTTGAATGTCTGTTCATCTTGGTTTCAGCGAATGCCAGTCGTTTTCGTCCTGTGGCAAACAGTGCCGCTACATCATTAGGTGTCCGTACTAGAAGCTCTGACAAATGGTCAACAAAAACACCTGTACAAGAACCAAGAAATAGCATGAGTTGAGTCAATCCTGCTCATTTAACTGTACTTCAAATACTTCTATTAAAAACCTCTTTTAGGACGATTAGCTCATGATAATTTTAAAACAATTCCGAAAGGGTAGCGAGACAGCGAGTGTTGTCCGAGTGTAACGAAGATGATGCGAGGGGTTTACAAGTGTTCCGAAAGTGCCACGAGGATGATACGAGGGGGTTAGGAGAGTATCCTGAAGGTGTATGAAAATTCGTTAACGTATAACTACTACTACTATACTACTTCAGGGGATCGTTTCTCGAAAGACCCGATAACTTTACGGACCCGTAAACTAACGTGTCTAACGTTTACGTGTGCACACGCATTTCCGTAATATTTCCCGTAATTTATCGGGGTCGTAAAGTTACTGGCCGGTCTTTCGAGAAACTGAGGACTAGTGTACTCGGATATTATGCAAGATTGTTAGATATTATGACGATGAATGAGACGTACAAACCTTTCTTGGGGTGCTCTCGCAAGAAGACTTCTCTCATTTTGCCTGCGCATAGAAGATCATAAATTCTTTCCTGGTAAATTTGGAGATACGAGCATGTAACCTACAAAAACGATTTCCCATGTAAGTCGAATGTTTCTCAGCGTCCACAAAATAAACACAGTAAAGTTGGGTAAAATCTAAGGGGGTGTTTACATGACACTAGGATCATCCTAGCAGGTGAATCATCCTACCTGCTATACATTTACTGCATTCTGTTCAGTAGGATGATCCTACTACCCGAAGTGAAGACACAAATTTCCATGTAAACAGAATGCAGTAAATGTATAACAGGCAGGATGATTCACCTGCTAGGATGATCCTAGTGCCATGTAAACACCCCCTAAGACAATGACATGAGATGAGACGACATGCATTATTATACCGTGTAAGAGTGTGTTTGATCTCTTTCAATGATGGAGAAGACAGTATTAACGATGCTTGGAGTAACTCCATCGGATGCCATCAATGTGTACGTTTTTCCTGAAGAATAATCAAATAGGAAATTAATAGGGCATACCTGATTGTTACAGTAATTATTATAATCAATAAAACATTATACTGAACTGGATGACAAGAAATGGAAAGAAAATGAGAGATGATAAATAGAAAAGAAACAAAAATGGGGAGAAACTAATAAGGGAGGGAGGGAGGAAGGAAGGAAGGAAAGAAGGAAGGAAGTAGGAAAGAATGGGAGGAAGGGAGGAAGGGAGGAAGGGAGGAAGGGAGGAAGGGAGGAAGGGAGGAAGGGAGGAAGGGAGAAAGGGAGAAAGGGAGAAAGGGAGAAAGGGAGGAAGAGAGAAAGGGAGGAAGGAAGAAAGGGAGGAATTATATAGATACCTGCTCCAGTCTGTCCATAGGCCATCAAAATCCCGTTCATCCCAGTCAAACATGCTTCAACTAATGGTTTCCCGATAATCTGGCAAACCTTAAAACGAACAGCAAGGAACATGTGTACTTTAAAATCTCGCTTCTCCAAGCCTATATCGGACACTTTGCCGGACCGAAGTCAAAGTGTTGCAAGTGACAGGGGCTAGGATTCGACTTCTGTCGGCACAAAGTGTCAAATGCATACCTCCTCGTTTTGCGTCTCTGGGGGAATAACTTGGTCGAACTCGAAAACTTTTTCTGTCTTGCCGTCTGTAACATTTACCTGAAGAAAACATATATCCATTTTCAGTTTTAGAGGTTAAAATTATACCATTTACCAAGAGCCAGCTCAGCCTCTTCTTAGCCCCTTTTATATGATCGTTGAGAATTTTCTTTTTCACTCTCAAAATTGGCATAGCTCAAGCTATTTTTATCCCTACAAGGCACAAATAAAAGAGTACCAGCATTTGACCGTGAGTACCCTCATTCCAAATACCAAGTACCAAATTCCATTTTGACCTCTTAAATGTACGATGATCATCCCCGTTCAAAATATATGGGACACCCTGCGGGACAGATAGTCTTCTGAGAGTGCAGCAAGAGGATTTCAAGATTGGTTCTCGGGGCTCATAGGAGTGTTTCCAAAGGTGGCCGGGATCAGAAAATTAAACCTGCTGTTAAAGAAGCCGAAGTAAAGTGTTCCTCACCTGAGTCAATTCTGCATTGCCCACCTGCACGGCACCTTTTCCAAACGGACATTTTACGTCTTGTGGTCCAAAGGGACGAATACGTACATACACTTGAATTCGCCCGGCAGGCGGTGTGTTCGGACGAGCTGAAAAGAAACCATATTCTGCCGTGAGATTCGATAAAAAATAAAATGTGGAAAACAAAGGAGAACATCCCCAAAAGGACACCTCTTTTCTTATTCCGCGAGTAGAGTATTTTCAGATCCACCATATTGCAAGGGTCCGCGCGATTTTTTGGATTGAGCATCCGCGAAAGTTACGTATCAGAACGGCATTTTCGCGCCAAATTCTTGATGCGTCCGTCACACCATGGTGAATATTCTATTGTTTTCGGTTCCGAAAAACCGGTTTTCAAACGAGTTTTTTCATAAACAATGATTTTTACATCCAGAAATGTTAATGTGGAAATCGCAGGGGTTACATTTCTCCTTGCTCCACAGAAATTGCTCCACAGGTGGATTAGAAAAGTAACTTAAACATCTACAATGTCAGTAGACACCTCTCTATATTAACTGGCTTTACAGTATGGCCTTACAATAACCACTATAAAATAACTATGATATAACGCGCGCTCTGATTGGCCAAAGGACGCGTGTCGCGCGTTCTCTATGAGAACACACAGCACGCGCGCGCACAGTTTCAAACTTTCTCCAACGAAAAAAGAAAATAAAACTTCAATTGTATTTTATAAAAGAAATAGAAAACCTGGCAGCAGTGCTATGTTGAGTTATAACACTTCTCTCGTCTTCTTACAATTCCCGCGTGCTTCTATAACTCCGACAACATAGCACGCTGCCTCGTTTTCTATTTCTACACTGTAAGGACCTTTTCTAAAAACGCCGACCACCTCTCTCTACAATAGACTTATCTCTCAAATAACCACAAGACACCTTCTCTAATTTTCTTATGACCACCTCTTAGTTCGCGCATAATGAATGAAGTTTGGAACTAAATTCATTCCCAAAGAAATATTATTGATTACAGTCAATAAACCTTTTAAAATGATTCATGAATTTCAAGACGACAACTGCAGAGTTTGGAAAATATACATAGTGTTACTATTGAATGGATAAGAGCAGGACAGCTTGCATGCAGTGATGAATAATAATAGCCTTTTACGCAAATTGACAACGATGGTAAGTGATACAGTAGTGGTTCAGGAACATCAGATGGCCGGAAAGGACGGTGCATAAAGACTCTTTTAAACAATGGAGCAAATTTTACATGACATTTTTTGTCGGTGAAGATGAAAATACTGGATGAAATTTCCTATGACAAATGCATTTGCTGTAATTTTCTGGCAACTAATTTTTGTCATGTAAAATTTGCTCGTCCTAAAAGGGCTTCCGAAAAAGAATCGAGTTTCAGTGAAAAGAAGGGGGTGCAATGGAAAGCATGAGAATCGTGAATGTAAATTCGTTTCATACAGGTATTCGTCCATTGCGATTGAGTTTGTAGCACAAAATCGACTCTCTATCGTGACAACCAGCACAGGTTTTGAATCAAAAATCAGCAGGAAACCTACACATTAAGATGGTATGACCAATAGCTAGAGCTAGTACTGATCCCCAAAACTACAGAATTAATATTTGAAAATAGTTGATAAAATCTTATGAAGAAATTCTTCAATTTCATGTTTTTCCTTATTATAGAATGATTTGCAAAAACCCTGAAAAATTTTACCTTTGTGAATGAGCTCAGCATTGCAGAACTCGTCGATATCATCACAGTCGTCCATAGAAAAGCAATCTGAAGTGATAGTATTTTGCCTCTCGGTTCATAATATACTACAAGGGTTCGATAGACGTGAATAGCAACTGAAATTTGGCATGTTTATCCGTAATTATTCATAACGAAGTCAATTAAATGCTCATCGTTAAAGTGAACATCATTACCATGAAGTACTACGAAAAAAATCAAATATGATAATTTTCAATTTTGAAAGAAAAGACAGCCAAAAGAACAATTACAGTATGTATTGGAAAAACCGACCGTAAACTTAGCGGGCAAGACTTTAACCACAGAATAGCTCGTTTGGTTTAGGAGGAATTTGAATTTTAGAATAGCTTCTAAAATCACTTGAGATTGATTGATATA
The DNA here is from genome assembly GCA_029948255.1 of Telmatactis stephensoni. Taxonomy (NCBI): domain Eukaryota; kingdom Metazoa; phylum Cnidaria; class Anthozoa; order Actiniaria; family Isophelliidae; genus Telmatactis; species Telmatactis stephensoni. The sequence goes on from JALIZF010000794.1 coordinate 33,422, forward strand.
TTTTCCGATGTCGGTTTGGTCGAATGGAATGAACAGATTGATTTTGTTTTGTCATAAAAACATGTCAAAAGGAAACAAAAGGCCGACATAAAAGCAATTATTGACATGAACAAAATAAAAAGAAACAAAGCACTTCAGACTGGGAATAGAAATGGACCAAAAAAGGGGAAAGCAAAATGTAAGCTGAAATGGCTGAGGCTTCACTATATCAGAAATATGAAGGTGCACGGTAGTTGTAAAAGAAACTGATCTCGAGCAATGTCTCAATAAAAGGTTTGAGCGTACCTAAGAATTCAAATGGAGTTGCATGAGGAAAGTCAGTAGAGCTGCTCGCTGGCAAAGGTGAACTTCAATTATACGGAAACAACTGTAACCAGTAAAAACCGCCGAGAAATCAACAAAACAAGACGTTCGTTTGAGCGTTCACTCGGCGGGCTGTGGACCTCCTTTGGCTGAGCATGCGCTGTAGAGACATGTCTGCATTTTGTAACGGATGGAAAAAATGCTAGCCTGCGTTGCTGGTGGTCTGCGGATTTTGGAAAACCGCAGACCGCCCACAACGCAGGCTAAAAAGTGAATATTAGAGGCAATTCTTATGACGACTGGGAAAACAGCACGGTCACTTTACGGTACGGATACGGCAGATTATTCGAATGTTTTTATAGACATTACGGCACTGACACGGTCACGGAACGATGCGGTACGTTTTCCACTCTTACGAAAACTGCTCTATGATTCGGCCCGGATACGGCAGATTATTCGAATGTTTTTATAGACATTACGGCACTGACACGGTCACGGAACGGTACGTTTTCCACTCTTACGAAAACCGCTCAATGATTCGGCCAGCCGAGTGCAACATAATCCCACTTTTTCTTCCAGATTCATTTAAGACGGGTTTTCAAGAATATTGAAAAATAATGATAAATAAGGTGAGAGCTTGCTCTGTAGTCAGTCGTTACCATGTGCTTGACGAAAGCTGCACTGTGCTGATGAGGTCCAACTAGACCGAAATAGCTATCCACAGTTGCTTTTCGATTGTCTCAGTTTAAGCTCCGTGATGTGACAATATTGCTAAGTATCCTCCGTAGTATCAGCTTTGCATTCAACGTTCACTTTCAAGAATACCTGGTCGTCCCCATTTTTCGTTCGTCCACATATTCTAAAAACTCATGCATCTTTAATGAATCTTGAGGCAATAGCATACTTTTCAAAAATGTACTTCAGGGTTCGTGCTACTCCTTGAATTTCGTTTACGTTTTCAAGGGCGCTTGAAAAGCCCTAGAATTTTAGAAATTCTGCTCAAACTCCTTGAATTTATACTTGTAACGTAGGGGACTTGAATGGGATGGGGAACATAGAAATTCACTTTTTTATTTTACATGTAAGTGAAGGAAGAGGATGTCCTAGTATTTCAGTAAAACCATTAGTAAAACATCGGGTAACAATTCTCCTTGAAAAAACGTTTTTGGGTCCTTGAATACTCCTTGTATTCTCCTGGAGTTATCGTATCTCAGTACGAACTCTGTTAAGTAATGCCCCAAACGCAGGGGCCCATTCAACAGCTTTTCTCCTACGGCAATTTCAAAGGCCTGAGTTACAGAGTTTCACTGACTAGACTGTAGGGAATGTTGCGGTTGTCATACCGATCAGTTTTTGAAACCTTATTCTTGGTAAGGCTTACTGGCTTTGAGTTTGAGCAGCTGGTGCCGGATTGGGAATGGTGACACAAGAAAACAAATATCGGTCAAATAGTAACTGCTGTTTTACAAAGGTTTTACAACAGCACTTGTTCTGCTCTGCTAATAGTGTTGTATAAACTAGTTTTGTCTTCCATAAAGCACTCCATATCATTTTACCGATCAGTTTTTGAAACCTTATTCTTGGTAAGGCTTACTGGCTTTGAGTTTGAGCAGCTGGTGCTGGATTGGGAATGGTGACACAAGAAAACAAATATCGGTCAAATAGTAACTGCTGTTTTGCAAAGGCTTTACAAAAGCACTTGTTCTGATCTGTTAATAGTGTTGTATAAACTAGATTTGTCTGAAATAAGGCACTAGCTCCATATCTTTTTTGTTTGTTTGTTTGTTTGTTTGTTTGTTTGTTTTTGGAAAGCTGCCGGAGGCTGACTATTCAATATACACAATAATGTGTTGTCAAACAACCCAAACAAACACATAAACAAACAAACAAGCAAGCAAACAAACAAACAGACAGACAGACAGACAGACAGACAGACAGACAGACAGACAGACAGACAGACAAACAAAGAAACAAAAACAAACAAACAAGCATGACAATACAAGCAAACAAACAAACAAAACTAAATCAAACAAACAAATATACAAACTGAAAGAAACGTCGTCTGGAAAATTATATACAGATTTTGAGTGGAAAACATTTAGTTACTGGCAAGCCGGTTCTTTTCAAATTTTGTAACTCAAATTAGTCTTTATCTAACACTGACTTCCAAATCCTTCACGAAAACATCTGGAATCAAGAATAACAATTAATAATATATTCTCTCAATACATTAGTAAAGTTTCGTGCTAGATAGAGCTTGCCTGTATTATTTTCCCCCCTCATTTTGTAAGCCAAAATCAAAACAAATTAAGGAACAAATTATTTAAATCTGGAGATCATTCACTCACTAATTAATAGTTTTTCCATGCGGTTTTCTAATCTCTAAACTATGAACACTATCAATACTTAGAGTTCCTCGGTTTCCCTTTTCAGGACAGTCCCTCAGAGTTGCTAGAAAAGGCATATAGATAAGAGAAAGTGCTAGATAAATGGTTTCTCTGCACGAAATCGACTTTCTATATACAAAAACAGCAAGAAGCCACAATGGACTCGGCTGGAGTCAACTTTGAATATATGGAATATTTAGTTAGAATAGTAAGCTTGTTGACATCGTCATTGATGAACCGAATTTGCACGGAATGAGTCAATGACAGGGCATTGGTCAACAAGAGTAAAACTGTTCGTTAAATCAACAGAGATTTTGTGTAGATTTTTGTGCGAGTCGGTCTATTAGTTTTGGCTGGTTTTGGAAAGAGTTTGCAAATAAAAATATAGTGATTTGATCATCAATGAGATAGTAAAATGATCTGTTTCGGCTTAGTTTGCGCCGGGCGGTAAGTGATGGATGCTTGCTGTCACAAAACGGCTTCGTGAAATATGTCATGGCAAGAGCTTTTACGATTGCTCAATTCTTACTGACTCTCTATTGAGAAACATCTGAGGTAAATTCGAAATATACTGCTTTTATCCGACATGCAAATCCTTAAGGTAAACAAACCCAAGAGTATTTCTTATTATTACAACATTCAAGTATACCTTTTCGTTTCTTTACTCTTCGTTTCTTCATCGCCTCAAGACATGCTCATGAAAACGCAACAAATGAGCTCCATTCTAAGATCAGGTTTTTTCGATTCAATTTTTGCAGCCATATTTAGAGTACTGCTGAAGTTACCCCTTACAAAGCATTACAAAAGCATGTGTTTGAGCCCCTTATTTTTTAACGTTGAGCCAGCGGGCGATCACTGCATCGTCGGGCCAAATTTGTAAGTTCTAATGGCACTGGATTCTTTCAATCGCGTTTGTCATCTTTTCGTACTTGACCTTAATGCCTACTAAATTCATTAACAGAGAGTCATAGTCAAAAAATACACTGCTTTGGTTATCTATTGGATCAGTAAGTAATGTATATAGCTATATGGTCTTATGTCGGGTTAATTATGAATTCAATTATCAATATTATAAATTTTATTAAAGTTATGAAAACAAACTAATCGATGAAAATATTTCTAGTATGTTATTTTTGTTTGTGGAAATAAAGGCACGGTACGTGACAGACTTTAGAAACAGTTCAAACTGGGAAAACCCAAACGACGTATTCAAAACAGAACTAGACTAAAGCATTGTTCTCAGTGGAAACTCCATGAGTCAACCGTCTCCATTAATTAAATGACAACTCTTTATTAAACAAACACTTTGTTATTTCGCATTTAAGAGGAGATTTTGTTCAACGACAAGCAATAATGGCGAAAAGCGCCAAAAACTTGTCCTTCGTGCGAGTTTTAATCCAAATTTTCGTTCTGGATTAACACTCGAATCCTTTTTCTACCGGTTAAAAACTGATGTATCAAGATAAAATACCTGTTTAAAATGGATTTTTGAATTGTACAAAGACTTATTCTTGAGGTTTGGGATTAAGCTTTTTCAAGTTGAACATAAAGAAAACATACAGCAAATGAGCAAATGAAGGCCTAAACCTCATTTTCGATGCAAATTTTCGCTTTGGATTAACACTTTGATTCAACTTTCATCTGCCAAAACTACTTACAAACAACCTGAGCTTTCTGACAGAAATGATGTTAGTTTTGTACAACAGCTATTCTTCAACTCAGGAGTTTTTGTCCTTCACTGCTCGAACTTGAAAAAAATCCCCTCTTTAGATGGAGAGCTGAAAACCGATCAGTACCTCCATTAAACGGACAAGAGTGTATGGTTCTGCAATTTCAATATAGTTACAATATTGCAATTACATTTCAACGATTAATGCATTAATCGTAATTTTTGCTCCGGCATTTCTTGTGATAGGAAATATCTAGGAGATATGTAGGAAATTGCATTTTGCTACGATAGGAACTGGACATAATGTGGGAAAATACATTTTCCTACATATTTCCTAGATATTTCCAATCATAGGGAATTGCATTTTCCTACATACATACATAACTGTTTATTTAAGTGTCCAAGTCTTCTAGCGCTTGCGCACTAATTGGGGGACACTGTACTCCCACACACACTAGCTATCTCTACTGATTAAGTATTTTGCAAATAATCACTCGACTCACATGTTGATTTTTGCTAGATATTTCCTATTATGATTTTTCCTAGATATTTCCTATTATGAGAAAATGAAAAGGTAGGAAATATGTAGGGAAATGCAATTTCCTATGATTGGAAATATGTAGGAAAATGCATTTTGTCCAGTTCCTGTCGTAGCAAAATGCAATTTCCTACATATTTCCTAGATATTTCCAATCATAGAAAATGAGCAAAAATTTCCACTGATTTCGAACAAAGGTTTTAAGTCAAGGCTATTGAGCCAATGTTCAAAAACATGCCCCCGATAGCTAGCATTGAAACATTAATTCACAGTGACTGCAGTGCAATGGAATTGTAATATCAGCTATTTATGAACTTCAAACTGTTGTACCCTGTACGCAGAATGTTTTTCAAAATGTCTGCCAGCAGGGTAAACAGCTCAGAGACGAAAATAGAAAATAGAAATATTTTATGAATTTATAACTTAATTTTACTCTGGGGTTTATAGTTGTTATGAAACTACATTGATGAAATTTGATCATCCGACATATAGTTTAAAAGCATTAAAACTGTGCAGAAAGCAGCATTCACGTGGACCCAGTGCATTTTATGGCACGGCACCCCTAATTCTGGACACACACAGGTCCAACATTTTTGGCCCGGCACCCGTACTATCATCGTGCGAACAGAAAATTTATTGGCCTGATAGGGGTGCCGTACAAAATCGGTCCGCGTGGCAAGATTTAGGAGGGCTATGCCATGAAAAGGTTGGGGGTGAACACTTGAAACTTTGATACAGAATTAATAAGCAATAGGCACTTTTCACTCAAGATTTAGTAAAGATGAGTTTTTAGAATACGCGGACGAGCGGCAATGAAGACAACTTAACTCTTAAACAATTAAGAAATTGAACATGCCGAAGCACTGAACACTAGGATTTAATTCAGATCAAACATAAATTTTGCCCATTAATTTTTTTTCTGATTTTAAATTGGGTGTACAAATTTCATGGACCAAACCAATTCTTAAGGGCGTCATCCAGGGAGCCCAGTTCAACTCATTAACCCGCTTTCGTTCCTTCTTTCTTTTTCCTCCTTTTCTATTTCATTCCTTTTTTCCGTTATGATATATTTAGTTGAATGTAAACGGTCCACCAGACGACCGTGTCACCGACGAAAGAGTTGTGCTAAGGTAAATAGCCCTAGGGAAAAGTAGATGCCTCGGGGGTAGAACAGAGATGCTTTTACAAGTAAATTGCTAAAAATAGATAACAGTGTTTTGACCACGTAAATGTTTAATCTCCACCGACGGAATAAGTGGGCGAAGTAAATATAGCCTTAGGAAAATAGTGCTCAAGATAAAAAGATAACTTACTTTTACCTTGGCCGTTAAAACAGCGGTCTGGCCATCGGGTTAGAAAATGTTTAAAGTGGCTCACAGTCTTTTGACCACTTAACTTTTAAGTTTACATCTCCACCGACGGAAGAGGTGGGCCGGAAGCAAAAATCTTAGGAAAAACATAAGTTAAGAGGATCACTTAACTATGCTCCAGGTTTAACGAGAAAGTTTCTGAAGTGGCTTAGTTTGACAACTTAACTTTTCAATTAATACACTACTCCACGATTTATGATTGAGTTCAAGTACAAACGTTATCACTCAAGGAAAACAAATAAGCCAATCGCCTACTGGGGTTACGTATCTCAGTGTAACGTACATAAACGTACGTCTTCTGTACGTACGATTCAGTAACTAACGAAACGCAAGTACATCTAGATGAAAAAAGTAAAAGCAGAAAATTCGAATTTAATTACTGCCGCAAATATAAAACTGTTGGCGTTTAATAGACAGGGCCCGGTTGTTCGAAAGTGGATTAGCGTTAACCAAGGATTAATTCCGAATGTTTTCTTTAGAGTTAACCCCGAATTAGCGCTAATCGTCTTTCGAACAACCGGGCCCTGGTCAAAATAATACAGTTTTATGCCAAAACATTGTTTTACAGTAAAAATCGCGGTCAGTACGTACTAGTATCGAGCGCGGACACGCAATTTTTCAGTCGAACTTCGGTTAGTGAAAATCCCATAAAAGGATAACACAGCATAAACAGTGGTATTAAACAGGGAAACGGGATCATTTATAATGGTAATTGAACTGAGTGGAGTGCAATTTGGTCTGAAATCATACGAGTGATTACAAAATTTGTTAATCACAAGTATGATTTCAGACCAAAATTGCACGACACGAAGTTCAATTACCACTTAATTATATCCATTTTGAAATCTACAGTAATAATACTTGCAATACATAGTGATAACTTGATAATGAAATGACAGGTATATTTATTAGATGGTTTTCAAGTGTTTGTACATCGTTATAAAAGAATTCGTTGCTATAACCGGAAGTGAAACTACACAAATATTTATAACCTTGCTCACGTGACCATCACATAATCTACGTCACGTCAAAATTACTGTCTTTACTGAATGCATGCTGCTCACGATAGCTAGTCCATAGTTATAATATCAGTCTAAAACTGATTTTGCAGTTGAGTGGGCCTTCAGAGTCGATGATAAATGCTCGTCTCGTCTTCTTCATTGGTTCTTTCTGCTGTTTGTTGGCGAAGAAGTTTATTGTGCAACAGGTTGGCCGGTGGCTCACTTTGGCGCCATTCCTTGATCACCGAAACACAAAATTTTGTTGTCAGAATTGGACAGGATACTAAACCAGCATTGAAGCTTGGATGACACCTACTTGGATAATATTTCTCTTTGCTGGAATATATGGCATTCATCATCTTAGTCATGAACTAGCATAAAACGTGCTTTGAGAAATGTAATTTTGACAAGAAACGTCTTTTTGCATGTATCTTCGATGTCAGCTCTTTGGCCGTTATCAAGCATGCTGAAATATGGTCTTAATTAATTTTACTACATGATATTTTCCTCATTCTGTTTAGAGAACGAATTATCTGAAGTGATTTACAAGAAAATGGATAAAAATGAAATTTTACAGTCTTTTGTCGAGATTTGTGGGCGCCATGTGTCAGTCAACGATGTTGTTGATGTCCATTTCAAGACGACAGGATTCTTGTCTTGTTGTAAATAGCAAGGAACCGTTTAGTTCAACAGCTTGTATTTTTGTTGGTAGCTACAAATTTACGTTGTGAGATATCCTGGCTTGTGTCACTGGAAAGCAAACCATTATTTTGTTCTTGAAAAGCAGGAATTCAATGGACTCGGTACTTGGATTGTTGATGATATGTTTGTACATAGCTTGACATTTCCAATGTCGAATGATTAGAAGGACAATGGTTCTCAACAGTTATTCGTATAGCTCTGAGGAGAATTTTGTCGTCAACTGGAAACTGTAAGTTTTCAATTTTGTCCATTTTCTTGTAAAAGTTTTGCCTTTCACCTGTCTTTCCCCAGAAAATCCCCTCAAATTTTTAGTCATACTTTTAATTGGCTTTATTTTTTTCTGTGTTCTGATTGGTCAGAATGTATGTTTCCTGCTATCTCATTGGTTGTTCAAATTGGTGCGATTAATGGCTCAAATTGATGCGATTTAGAGCAAAAAAGATGCGATTCGTGAATAAATCGCACACTTTTTAACCAATCAGATTGCAGGATTTGTTAGTGATTTCAAAATGGATATAATTAAGTTAATATTGGCATCAATTTTTCGCTAAAAAAGATGCATTTATCGATAAATCACCGCTGGGTCCAGGCGTAAGCTGTACGGTTTTCAAATAACTGTTTTTACCAAACAAAAGAGTGGTTTAAAAGCCCCGTCTCTCTTGCCCTCTTTCTCTCTTCCCCAAACGACAGCTGAATTCTACAATCCAACAATCGATGGATCGCGGATGAAAGGAGGAAGCGTGACAGACAGTAAATATACAACAAACGACACAAAAATGCGACAAACGACATGTGATAAACAACAAAGAAGGAACAATAATCGAAGGGTTGCAAAAACTGCAACGAACGAGACAAAGTAAATATACAACAAACGACACAAGAATGGGACAAACGACACGCGATAAACGACAAAATAGGAGCAATAAACGATGGGTTGCAAAAATGAACCGAACTATTTTAAGCTAGTGGAAGAGACAGTCAACAAATCTTGTCACAAAATGTCACGTCATAACATCACATGGCTACCAAAACAAAACAATCTCACATACTGGTTGACGCAAATAAACAACTGGTGAGATACAAAATAATTCACCTGTACAGAGGTAAACAATTCTTGGTATTATGCCTGAGCACTACGTGACCTTTTTATTACGATCTATTCAGTTCAATTCCCAGAAAAGTAGTTCATCTATAAAAAGGTTTGTTTACAACTTTGTAAGGAGCTTTTTACTTTCGATTGCTTATTTGGAATCGTTATGGGCGACAAAGAGTGGACATCGTGGAGGTAAGATCATGATCTGCAAACGTACCACTTTTGTTTTATTTTTCCAATCTCACAACACATTTTTGTTATATATAATTTTTTTTTCATCCCGGCTGCATTTTCGCCGCGGTATACACAAATACATGAAGTGAAAAAGACTACATACAAAATCAACAGGAATAAAATCACTCGATCTAGTCATTTTTGAACGTTAAAATATACGAGTGGAGAAAACGGACGCTGCGGATGGTCAGTGCCAGAGTTATTGTTAGGGTTTATTGCTGGTTATTTTTAAAACACTTTTCTCTAACTCTCTAGATAGCTTTAGAATGCACCAGTGTCAGACAGAATAAGATAACGAAATAAGCGTATATAAGCGCGCTTTTTTTACAGCATTATATATGGGCGATTTTCGATTCACAAGAAATGAGCGCGCGTAAGTTGAAGCGCTGTTACACGATGCAATGTTTACTGCAACTTGTCTCGCAATCATGGCGTTACAAAACAAGTTGTAGAACCATTGCAGGAGTTTTACATAACGCAACGCCGTAAAACGTTACTACAATCGTTTTCTCACAATGAATTTTGAGCGATGCAGGGTATGGTACGCCGACGGTTTTTCCTCCCTCAGCAAAATCAACGTGTGAGCTGAGTGTTGTATGTAGAGTATATCGAATGTAGTGTGAATAAGTCTCGGAGATATTAGCAGCTGGTATTTGCTACTCTGAAATCCGAGGATAAATCAAAAGATTTGATTAGATTTTGATTTTGCTAGTACACGCTGCAGTGGTTCATGCAACTTGTTTCACCATTGCGAGACGAGTTGCAGAAACAGTGAGCCCTATGACAGCGGTATAACGACGTCTTTACAAGAAGGTTTCTTTTACTTAATTAAGACCGATAGTCATATTTTACAGACTGCTGCATGTATGGGTGATCTTCACAAGTCTTACGGGACACGCCTTGTCGTGGAAAAAGCCGCATGTAGTTATGATAGTTGCAGACGATTTGGTAAGTACTGAATAACATGACATTTTGAAAGCGACGTGGTCTTCTGCCATCCTAGGGTACGGTAGGAAGAGTGGAAGAGCGGGATTTGGGGGGAGTGGGATTTGTAAAGGAACAAGCACCCCTCGTCAAAGAGGATGTGTCAAAAGCTGAACCTTGCTTGAGATCATTCAGCAACAACATTTTAAAATTAAAATTAAAATTAGTTGAATATGCGGTATGTATATAAATTTCATATCAGTTAACATAAATGGCAGCAGGCTTCTGTTAGTCAAAGATAAATCGAATGATGATCACTGATTTTTTTAAATTTATTTTTTCCTTTTGAAGGGTTGGGATGATGTCAGTTTCCATGGCTCGCCTCAGATTCCAACTCCTTACATCGATCATCTCGCTAATAATGGCGTTATTCTTAACAACTACTACGTATCACCCATGTGTACTCCCTCACGGGCTTCTATTATGTCTGGAAAGTATCCCATTCATTTAGGTAAGTGCTCCGTGGATTTACGGTTTGGGGCTTATTCACTGGATTTTAAAATGAATGTAAGTACGCATCGCATATATGTACAATGTACGTACAGCTGTACGTACGAACACAAATGCATTGCTGTACGTACGTACATAAACGTATATAGTCAATTGAAGAAACGTTGTCGGGTCTAAAAACATAGAACATGTAGAAGCTGAGACCGAAATGGTGCATGGAATGTGAATGATTATATTCTGATTTATTCATTTACACTGCAATTAACCGATAAAAACGTACGCGCACGTATAGCTGAACATGTGACGATAAGTGAAGACCTTCGGTGTAATTTCATTTCGGATTCAATTTGAAGGAAAAAATTGAGAAATTAAAAACCTTTTCTATATACAATATTTCTAAGTCGACTGACCGGAAAGGTATTCTGCCCACAAAGTAAGCCTTTACTTTACTTGTATTATGTTAGCATTAACAAAAGCAACGAATATTACACAGTGATGTACTGTCCTATTAGCAACTCTCCTGTAATTTTTTCTAATTGCAAGATGAATGCAACGGCACTGAATTGCTTGCAATTAGGTATAACATTGAAGTGCTATCTTTCATTCAGGAATGCAGCATTTTGTGATTTACGCCGCACAGCCGTATGGATTACCGCTGGACGAAATAACGTTACCGCAGTATCTAAAAACACAGGGATACCGTACCGCTGGTGTTGGAAAGGTAGGAACTGCGCATGCTCCAGTCAGTGACTATGAATGAAAAAATGAATAAATGAATGAACGGACGAACTTATGAAAAACCAAATGAACAAACAAACGAAACAACACAAAAATAAAAGAACGAGAACCTAATGATCGACTTGGATACGGTACCGCTGGTGTCAGAAAGGTTCAAACAGGAGCAATAATTTCAGTACTGAATGAACTATTGTTACTGAAATAGTTTTTTAGGAAGGAAAGGTCGCTGATATCTCCATGAAGTTCATTATTCTTTTGTCCTACGTAATTAGAAGACGCCCCACTTTTCACTCACCCACTGAAATTTTAATCAAAACTTTGTTTTCTTAAAGTGGCATCTAGGGTTTTTTACTAAGGAATATACCCCCATATACCGGGGATTTGACTCATTCTACGGTTTTTGGAACGCCAAGACAGACTACTGGAACCACACATCGTACGAGAATGAATTCTGGGGAACTGATATGAGAGATAACATGACGGTAAGAAAAGTTGAATATTTATGAACTAAAACATCTTACATTCAACAGCTAACATATAACGTTCATGTTTTATTAGCCTGTATCAACAGACAGTGGAGTATATGGCACGGAGTTATTCACACGTGAAGCAGTTAAAGTCATCGAATATCACAATACCGACCAACCTTTGTTCCTGTTCCTTGCCCATCAGGCAGCTCACTCTGCTAACCCCAATCAACCCTTACAAGCACCTCAAGATAAAATCAACGTAAGTGGAACAGGAGATTAAGGGGGTGTTAACATGGCACTAGGATCATCCTAGCAGGCGAATCATCCTACCTGCTATACATTTACTGCATTCTGTTTACATGGAAATTTGTGTCTTCACTTTGGGTACTAGATCACCCTCCTAAACAGAATGCAGTAAATGTATAGCAGGTAGGATGATTTGCCTGCTAGGATGATCCTAGTGCTAGGATGATCCTAGTGTCATGTAAACACCCCCTAAGTAGTGTTAGTAGCTTGTTCAGCCACAATACTGTGCATGTGCTGTACCAGCTGCATGTTGAAATTATGTAATATCTGGTATATAACGCGTGCTCTGATAGGTCGTGAACCGTCATAACAGTACAGACGCACAGATGACGTCACAGAACCTTACGCACGTTTTAATTGGTTGAAATATTTATATAGCGTTTGTAAAGAACAAATGCATTCCAAATAGAGTACATCACGAGAAGTTGAGATGCGTGACTGTTGTTGTCACCACATTTTGATAGATTCCATTTTTCCGTGCGACTGTACTCTAATAGATGCACAGATGACGTCAAAATGTGGTGAGAAAAAAAAAGTACGCCACGAGACGATGTCGAACAATCAGAGTGCGCGTAGTACACCAATTATTATATAATGAAGTATAGACGCAAAAATTTTAATCTATATATTTGTTTTATATATTTATCAAAACATTTCAACCAATCAGAGCGCGCGAAATATCGTGCCGTCATCTGTGGGTGTGTACTGCATGTAATCACACAGTTTTCGACCAATAAGAGAGCGCATAATATACCAGTGACGCAATCCCATTCAAATTACACTCAAATTAACCAGGTGATAACTTGATGCACTCTTTAATCTCAAATGTTCGCAACCATAGCGTTTTACAGGGACAATCAAACAGGAACAGCGTCGCGTTTACGCTGGCATGGTGACTTACTTGGACCAGTCTGTTGGAGACATTTTAGCTGCATTGACAAAGAAACACATGTTGAAGGATACCGTGATTATTTTTACAACTGACAACGGTGGTGCCCCTCATGGATTTAATTGGTACGAAACTAAAAGTCTTTGTAACTGTTATGTGTATTTACTATACAATTCTCAAAAGAACGCACGTAATATGCACAAGAATGCGAAAAATATGAGACCGTATTAGGTTAGTAACTTTTGAATGGCTTCCCGGTGCAAAGCCGCGCGCTAATCAAAGTCAAAAGTGGTAATAAAAACATCATTTGTATTGATTTTTGCAGAATTGTATAATAAATATGTTATTGGTCGATTAACCATGGAATACAGCTGTAAATTTTTACTTGTCACGTAAGTTTTGGCTCGCCTTAAATACAGCGTGACTCGTAAAAATACACAGCTGTATTAGCTGGTTAGTCGACCAATAACCTATATGTATTAGAATGCCAATATGCCAAACCTGTTATATTATTATTATATTCTCATTATTACATATATATTATTTTATAACATAGCTACAATCTTACGCGCGCTCTGATTGGCCAGAAAGCTATCAACTATTTGCCCATGGGCTGCACGGCGCGCGCACTATCTTCGTCATCATCTTTTTCAAATCGTTCGTTTTTAAGATGGCGACACATATAACGCGCGCTCTGATTGGCTGAAAAGTCTATGAACTATTTCCCCATGGGCTGCACGGCTCCGTTTCTAACGTTCTAGGCTCTGTTATAAATCAATTAGACAACAGAAAGCCGCTTGCCCATTGCGTTTTATATAATAGAATTTTACGAGCGCGCGATCTGATTGGTCAATTAGCCAGACTTTATCAAAGTACAGATAATAGAAGTGACGTCACAAAATCAAAATCTTTTACTCATAATCTTTGTTGTGAGTCCTTCAAGCCTATTTCATTCGCAAAATAAGCAAAAATTTCTTCAGTAAACACAAGAAAATTTATTCCTTTATTGCACAATCCCTGGCGACCAAGTCCAAACAAGTGAAAATTCCCGCCATTTTCTGTTAGCGGACGCGCGCGTTTGTACACCCGAATGGCGGGAAAAGGTAATGCGATGAAAGAAAAGCAAACCTCTTTGCTTTTAAGTTGATTTTTACGCAAATAACACGGAAAAAAAGACGGCAAATGTAAATGACCTTCAGGTTGTGGGTTTCAAGGCAAAGCTGACGTCTTCTATAAACTGGAACCAAAACTTTTGGAGCTGTATTAAAAATATAATTTGTGGGCTTTTTCGATCGAGTATTTTGGATGTTTGTCGAGGAGCTACAGTCTTCACTCAACGTTGTAAAAGCAAGAATGTACTTAAATCTGAGTCTGAGACTCATTCAATATTTCTACGATTTCTGAAAACAACAATTTGAAGTCAACATGCTTGTTGACATTGTGTTGAAGACGACGACAAGAAGTTTCTTTACTTATCAGAATCCATTTTTGTACCGATAAGTACGCCTCGCCAACTTTCAAGATTCTGGATGTAAACCTCAGTTTGGATCATGTCAGGCAAGATAGATTTTGGGGAAATCTAATCACCGGTTCAAAATAAATGAGGTAATTTAATGAATTACGTAGAATAAAACACTATAGAAAAACTATTTTTTACGATAATTTTGACGATATGATAGTATCCTGTGAAATTTTATCGATTCAATGTCGAAAGACGCGCGCTCTGTTTACCTAAATTTTTATTCTCAGTTTTGCTTTCTTTGCTCGTAAAATTCTATTATATAAAGCAAATAGATCAGGCGTAGCTATGTTCTGTACTCTGATGAAACACTCCTGAAGCTGTAAAACACTCAAAAAGCTATAGAAATCACTCGCCTACGGCTCGTGCTTTCTATAACGTTTTTCGTGTTTTACAGCTCCAGTCGTGTTCCATCAGAGTACAGAACATAGCTACGCCTGATCTATTTGTTAAATAGACGCACTTGAGAAAATATAAAGAACTCTTAACAAACTAGAGTCGCACTCGGCTACGCCTCGTGCCACTCTTACGTTTGTTAATCGTTCTTTATATTTTCTCTCGTGCGTCTATAACGCCATGGGCGCGCGGCTTTCTGTTGTCTAATTGATAAATATTCTTTTAGGAATATGGGCTCCAATTACCCCCTCCGTGGTGGCAAAGACATGATGTGGGAAGGTGGAGTCAAGGGAACAGCCTTCGTCTATAGCGATCTTATCGAACGAAAGCGGCGTGTCAGCCATGATTTAATTGACATTACTGATTGGGTACCCACTATTTACCATCTGGCTGGTGGCAACGCAGAATTGTTACACCCTCATTTAGATGGCAAGAATGTATGGGATACGATTTCAACAGGAGCCCCGTCACCTAGGGATGAGATACTGCACAATATTGACCCGTGGTGAGTGCGATATCAGAATTAAGGTCCATGCAAACGCCCTCAGCAACGTTGGTCAACAACTACCAATTTTCAGTAAATGTTTGTAGGCCTTGTTAAGATTCATAACTCAAGATTTTGCTTCACCAGCCTTGCATTTTTAATGACCAAGCTTTCGAGCAACTTGCTCTTCTTCAACTTGTTTATCATCCTAGAAGCGCGCGCAATGTATTTATAAAAAATAATTTTGCATACAAAATGGTGCAAGTTCACCAAAGATCATCGTTATATATTCTTAGAGAATTTCTTATCGATGCGTTTTGAACAAGGTTTTGCACGCGTGTGACTTCCAACAATGTTGGGCCACAAAGAGAGAGTCATTTCCGCAAATCTATGATCATGACTTTTTATCTGTTTAGGCGTAAGTTTGAGGCGATACGTAAAGGTCGTCATAAGTTAGTAGTTGGTATGGATGATTCGTATCAAGTAGGATGGCATCCAAGATATAAGGGAACAGATCTCACAGCTCTACCTGCTGTCAAAACGCTACCTGGTGCAATCATAAATTGTGGACCTTGGGATAAGAGTAAAATGTGCGACTCGAGCGATGGAAAAGCCTGCTTGTTTGATATAGAAAATGGTAAGAAAAATTTGCGAGGGCCATGGACGAGCGTCGAGTGCGCCCGCAGTCCATACTCAACGTGGTACAGCGGTTATACGTATAATACTATAATTATGTACGATAGAGTTTTGAGAGTCACTTGAACCGAACCCTTTTTACTTTTCATTGTTGAAATCAGCATTAAATTTCATTCCACAAAATTGTGGTTTGAACAAGTTCTCATTATTTTTCTCCCAAGTAATCAGTCACCTTAAGTTCTGAGACGAGATCAATAGTGCGGCTGCGATGTACACTGAACGCGGTATCATGCAGTTATACGCAACTACTAGCAAGCTGTTTTAAAGGCTTTGAAACAATCGATGAAATTAATACGAATGGAAGTAAAAAAGAAAACAGGTTCGGTCCATGGAAAGTTCGATGTATAACCACTGCTGTCCACCCTTAGTATACTGCGCATGCGTGTCTTATTGAATATTAAGACAATAGAAGATAGAAGCATGTTGATAAAAGTTACTTGAAAAGGTGATGCATGGTTCGTCGTACAAATTTCGTATCACTAATTTTTCTTTTATAAAATTAGACCCATGTGAATACCACGACATATCAGCTGAATTCCCAGAAGTTGTTCAGAATCTGAAAGATCGTCTTGACTACTACCGCGGTACCGCTCGTCCTGTATGGTATCCGGAAATCGACAACAACGCTGACCCATCGAAGTTTGGGGGGTTCTGGAGCCCTTGGAAAGAACTCAAAGACAATAGTAGTGTTGTAAATACTTGGGCAGCCGTGTGGAGACTTGCTGACATACAAAACAAGAAGGTGACACTGAAGAGCGTGAAGGTCAGTCAAGTTAACGGTGCCCGCGCTAAGGCCGAACCAGAGCCTAATGGAGCTATTGATTTGGCGTTCCAAAAGAATAGTGATAACGAAGGAATGATGGAGAATGAAGCAGAGCAGCCTCCAATCGATGTGACAGAAGACGAGGAAGAAAGACCTCTCACATGGGTTCCAAATAAACCAGTACAAATTATGCGTAGTGTGAAACCAAAGAACCGTGTTGATCGCTTTTATTATCATAAGTACAACTAAAAACGAAACTTTAACGAGAAACGAACGACTCTAGAATGGCAAAGGAATAGCGGGAATAACGGGATAGGAGGGATAACGGAAAGAGGAATATCGACAAAGCAACTTTCAGATTATGGAGAGCAAGTTAAGAGCATAAAAGAACTTGAACTGAATATTTCAGTCGAAAACAAACGAGAAGATAAATTGCTATGCAAAAGCAAAGTTAATAGCGAATGGTTGGGAAACACGGCAAACTTCAAAGGTACTGACAAGGAAGCAAACATGGAGATTAAGTAGGGACTTGACCGTGTACAACCGTTTGTTCTACCTTCATTTATTATGCATGCTTGACCGACCTGGACCAAACGTTTTCATTGGCTGGTTATCTGATATTGCTGTTTTATTTTGTGCAAGGTTACGGTTGAAAAAAGTGAACAGAAAGATAGAGTAATGTGGCGTGGGCGAAGGGGACCAAAACCCAAAGGACATCCACCTATTCCATCTTGTGAAGCACTATAACCTTACGGTGCAAAGTTGTAAAACAGACTTCTCAACGCTCACTGTTTACATGAAAGCGAGTACTGGTAGCTGGGGTAACTCTTTTGTTTTCTCAGTCCCTTGGAACATCAAACCGGATCAAAAGGCATCCTACACGAGCGCATTTTCTATGGCAAATGGATTTTCTCCGTCTACACGAACAAATTTCATGACAAATGCGTTTGTCATATGAAATTTGGTCAAATTTTCTCATCCACATACAGCCATGGTAATACGAGCAACAAAATCACTCAAATTGTCTCGCAACATTGTTGCAAGACGAGTTGAAGAGCGATGCTGCGCGTTTTTCCATCCGAAAACAAACTTGTCTCGCAACAAATTAGTTTGCTGCAAGTTGAGTGAATCCTGACTTCTGATTGGATCAATCACGAACATGAACGAAGCCATTTCGCAGTTTGCTGCAAGACAAGTTGACTTTGGCGTGGTAATTATAATACGCGCAACATCATAAAATTTTGTTGCAAAAAGTTGAGCGACTGTCTACTTGCTGCAACAGACTTTTTCAACTTGCAGCAAACCATTTTGTTGCGAGACAAGTTTGTTTTCGGGTGGAAAAACGCACAGCATCGCTCTTCAACTCGTTTCGCAACGATGTTGCGAGACAAGTTGAGTGATTTTGTTGCTCGTATTACCGCACCTGTAGCTTGAGATGCTCGTGTTCTCTCATAAAATTTCAAAGATTATTTGTCATAGAAAGTTTGCTGGTAAGGGAGGGCCTTTAAATAAAAACCACCCCTGCTACTTCCGAAGAAAGATTCCGGGAAAATCGAGTTAGCACGAGAGTTCTACAGTATTTAATTCCCTAGCAATAAAGTCAATCTCGATTATATTTATACTTAATTAATTCAATATTTTGTATGAAAATCATAAATTAAAGACTATATATACAATAAAATCTGTCGAAAATGTCAAAAAAAAAAATGTTTGATATATTTTTTTACAGTTAAAGGTTAAAAATTTGACCAAAAAGGATTCATTTTTTAGCAGTTTTTATTCATAATTTATCCTCTTTCGCGTGGCATAAGTTAGGTTCCTTTAGCCACACAGGGACAACCCTCTTTTTAGGTGGCATCACAGATTATACAGGTATGACTTTGTTAGCACAACAAAAACCTGTTTTCAGTTAGCTCTATCTATAACAAACATAATGAAACATGAATTAAAACGTTGAGGACGCAGACCAAAGTACGTTGAAAAAATAAATAAATGAATAAAAATTTGCCTCGAATGAGCCCGCGCAACATAGATCCTTGTTCAGCGGTATCTTCATAAAATTGTCGGCAGCCATGACGGCTCGTTAGATTGACCATACATTCCACCTGTTAGGGGCGATGACATTTTATTCCATAAAATCAGAAGTTACTAATCTAGTAAAATTTGTTGCCATCCACTGTTTAATATGATGGAATGGATTTATCAGGGACTTTGAGGTACAGTATCATCAACAATTAATCAGAATATACACCGTAGATGCCCGTTTATTTTCGCCGCGATAACTGTCGTAACTTAGTTCCAAATTAACTGACCAGTTTAGTCTTGTTATTTAGTCAAACATAAATAAACAAACCAGTAAGCTAAGCCGAATAAAAACCAGCACTGTATTTGTATAAAAAACCTATGACTACATATATAGTTCAGTACCTTTTCATTTGTAAATGGTTTTCTGACACCAATTTTGGGAAACTGTTATACGATCTACGATATGACCAGTGAGTCAAGGATTTATTCAACTTCGGCAAAGATATTTGCTTTTGTAATAATTTTGATGTCTTTTTGTGCAAATAATATTCATTATATTTGAAACTTGAAACCGTTTAGTAACTGACTCCTAATGATGTTAACAAATAGATTCCATTTTTCCGTGCGTCTGTACTCTAATAGATGCACAGATGACGTCAAAATGTGGTGAAGAGAAAAAAGTTGTTCTCACCACATTTTGACGTCTTTTGAGCATCTATTAGAGTACAGAGGCACGGCAAAATAGAATCCATTTCTTTCATATAATATTCATTAAAATATTTCAGCCAATCAGAGCTTGTGTAAGATTCAATGACGTCATATAATTATATTCAGAAGCTCATTCCTATCATTCATTTCAAGGATACTTATAATCGCCTCTGTGTTGGTCACCCTGTGTAATGCCGCTAAACGTTCCAAGCGGAGAAAAAAGCCACACATTATATTCATTGTTGCAGATGATTTGGTAAGTAATAAGAATAATCATTTAGTCTTGCTAGCATAGATAAAACTATGAAAAGGGTCCGACCACAGAAAAATGAAAATGTTATTGTTTTCATTTTGATATCTTCCAGTTTCTTTAGGATTTAACTCGTGGATGCACAAAGCATAGCTACTAGATATATTTTATAAAGAGACCATAATACTAAGAGAGCGAAACTCAGTATTGATGTCTGTGCGATGTTTGCGGCGACTAAGACTATTTTTAGTAAATGCGCCATCGCGCGCACAAGGATTTCAAATAATTGAATTTGATTTTGACGTGCGCGCGGACGAGACCGTTTGCTTTCGGCTTTTGAATTCTATTGTTTAAGAGCCTTGCGCGCGCGATGGCGAAGTTACTAAAAATAGCCTTAGTCGCCGCGAACATCGCACAGGCATCAATACTGAGTTTCGCTCTCTTAGTATTATGGTCCGTATTTTACAGTATTATATTTCATTTCAACTAATGTCATTTTTTCGCTTTGCGAATGTTATGAAAGGGTTGGGACGATGTAAGCTTCCATGGTTCACCTCAGATCCTCACCAAGAACATAGACCACTTAGCCAACAACGGAGTCATCCTCAACAACTACTATGTCTCTCCGATATGTACACCTACCCGGGCTTCTATCATGACCGGAAAATATCCCGTACACCTCGGTAAGTCCGTACAAATTATAGAAAAATACAAGTAAATATCCCGTACTATATTCAAGTAAAATCTCCGATATGTACGCCTACCCGGGCTTCTAACATGACCGGAAAATATCCCGTACACCTCGGTAAGTCCGTACAAATTGTAAGAAAATACAAGGAAATATCCCGTACTATATTCATGTAAAATCTCCGATATGTACACCTACCCGGGCTTCTATCATGACCGGAAAATATCCCGTACACCTCGGTAAGTCCGTACAAATTATAGAAAAATACAAGGAAATATCCCGTACTATATTCATGTAAAATCTCCGATATGTACACCTACCCGGGCTTCTATCATGACCGGGAAATATCTCGTACCCCTCGGTAAGTCCGTACAAATTATAGAAAAATACAAGGAAATATCCCGTAATATATTCATGTAAAATCTCCGTTATATACACCTACCCGGGCTTCTATCATGACCAGAAAACATACCATAAGTGCACCTCGATAAGTTCGCACTTTGCTGGTAAATGCAGCAAAATCGTGGTATACTTAAATACTCTGCCCGGGATTTTATCCTGAAAAATACCCTCTATACGGTTCGTACACATCTGCACGCGGCCCATAGTTACTGGAAACATCACCCGATATGCACAATTTAGTACCCTGTTGATATAGAACTGTATACAGCATGAGATGTATAGAGATCTGTCCCTTAAGAGGGCGTTGTCAATAAGTTTTCCGCCTTAAATTTAGGAATGCAGCATTTTGTGATTTACGCCGCACAACCGTATGGATTACCGCTGCACGAGATAACTTTACCGCAGTATCTAAAAACACAGGGATACCGCACCGCCGGTGTTGGAAAGGTAGGAACTGCTCCAGTCAGTCATAAGTACCAGTGAAGGCAGAAACGAACGAACAAAAGAAAGGATGGACAAGCCGTGAACGCGAAAGGACGCACAAATGAACAAGCGAACAGAACAAAACGAATAAATGAATAAGCGAAATGAAAAAATAAAAATGAATAGCATATTTCACTTTGGGGCTGGTAGACTGACTAGCCCAGACTAGGTGGATGGACAGCATATATAATTTTGGAGTGAAATTTTTTATAGTACTGTATTCTTTTCCCTTGCTAGTGGCATCTAGGGTTTTTCGCCAAGGAATACACACCTACCTACAGAGGTTTTGACTCATTCTTTGGTTTATGGAGCGCCAAGACGGACTATTGGAATCACTCATCTTACGAGAACAACTTCTGGGGGATCGATTTGAGGGACGGCATGGCTGTAAGTATGAACTCTCGCACCCTGGACACCATTGTAATTGTAAACCGCACCCCTCTCTTACAGATGGTGGTGATGGTGTGTGTGTTTGGGGGGGGGGGGGGGGGGGGGGAGTCCGATAAAGCAGCACGTGTACCTCAGTTGGTTAGTGCGTAGCTTTCCCATGCGAGAGGTCCCGAGTTCGATCCCCAGTGACCTCACATGCACTTGTTTCCACTTCTTTCCATTCCATGTAGCTTTGATTAGTTTTAAATACCCTTAAAACGGAGCACTGATGGAGAGAGAGGGGAGGGGGGGGGGGGGGGGGGGGTAAAGAGCGCACCGTCGGCTTCCTGGGAGACCAGCTTAATTCTAGCTGAAGGAACTACCGACGCTAAATATAGTGCTTTACCTTTTTTACCGTTTGTTAGGGCGTGGTGACGATCGATAATATTTAAGGGGTTTACGTTGTTTGGAAAGCTTGATAGGCAATCAAAATATTACCTTTGTATGGCCCCGTTAAATTCTAAGCTCAGTCTCAATCTAACTTACTTTTCATAAGGAATTTTTCGTTCTTTTTCAGGCCGTCGATACCGAGAATGGTGTTTACGGTACAGAACTGTTCACACTCAAAGCTGATGAAATCATCAAAAACCACAACGCCTCCAAACCACTATTTCTTTACGTCTCTCATCAGGCTGTCCACTCCGCAAATGTGAATGACCCATTGCAGACACCACGTGACAAGATTGATGTACGATTACAATGTAATAGAAATTATAATGATTACGATGATGGCTGACGATTTTATGGAGGAAAATGGCATTGACCATGAAGGGTGGTCTGATAATACCCCACTTTCAATATTTTGTATGAGTGATAGCGGACAATGGGTTGACGTCGAGGAGAAATGGGGGAAATAAACCAATTATAATAATTACAAAAATAGAGTTAAATTGCTCCGTGTGTCCGCCCTTGCAACACAGTTATAAAATTACACCGTGTGTTCGCCCTTGTAACAGAGTTAAATTGCACAGTATGCCTGCTCTTGCAACAGTTGCGCGCAACAGTTGCAGATTTAGTATCGAACTCCACGTTTTCTGTAACGTTGCGCGCACTTTTGCAGGGATAAACACACGGTGCTACTGTGTTGCGGGCAACGTCGCAGAAAAAGTTGCATCATGTATCCATCGTGCGGTCTTAAGAACGTAAAATGACCATTCTATTTTCCACCAAAAATCGACGATGAATCGAGAATGCTATTCCTCTTATCGTCCCTGTTTTACATACTAGGAGTTCAAAGACACCATCGAACACATAGAACGTCGTAAATATGCTGCCATGGTAAAATCTCTGGACCATTCAGTTGGTAAGATATATAAAGCACTTAAAAAGAAAAGAATGGACAAGGATAGCGTCATTATATTTACAACAGACAATGGTGGGGCACCACATGGATTTAACTGGTGAGAAAATAACTAATTATACTAGTATATATTATATATATATATAATAATAATATTACTAGTTATATATTATAACTAATTAAGTTGACTCTAGGATGAAGATCAGCTGAAGATCAGCTCCCTAGATGAATTGTGTGAAAAATAGCTTAGCAAAAGTAAATGTTTTGATTATTGCTGAACATGATCTGAGACGAAATACGTAGTATTGGGTTGCTTGTATACAGATGACCGTATGGGAGACCATTAATCTTTATATCAAAGCTCTGTTTAAGAAACGTGTGTGATTATAGAAACCACGAACAGTTGACGTCACAATCTTACGCGCGCTCTGATTGGTTGAAATATTATTAATTATATACAACAGATTCCATTTTTCAGTTTGTTTGTACTCATAGATGCAAAGAATAACAGTCACGCTACTCGACTTCGTCTTGTGACGTACTTTTTTGTTTTCGCCACATTTTGACGTCATTTGCAAATCTATTAGAGTAAAGACGCACGGAAAAATGGAATCTATTTATATACATATATACTATTTTTGAAATATTTCAACCAATCAGAGCACGCGTAAGATTCAACGACGTCATCTATGCGAGTGTACTGAAATAACACACGGTTCTCGACCAATCAGAGCGCGCGTAGTATTCCAATTTTTAAATAATCGTTAAATAACTGACTATCCTGAAAGAGCAAAGCTAGGCTACAAAAATAACGTCTAATGCCAGCACCTATTTATGTAATTCAATGCCTAAATAGTAAAAGCAGTCTTAACACACGTCTTTATTGCTAGGAACATGGGTTCTAATTACCCTTTCCGTGGAGGCAAAGACATGATGTGGGAAGGTGGTGTACGAGGCGCAGCGTTCGTTTACGGCGACCTCATTGCCAAGAAGAAGCGAGTCAGCTACGACTTGATTGACGCCACTGATTGGACACCCACATTGTTCTACTTGGCCGGCGGGAACCCTGAACTTCTCCACCCAAATATGGACGGTAAAAACGTTTGGAAGACGATATCAGAGGGGGAGGAGTCACCGAGAGATGAAGTTCTCCACGGACTTGACCCCTGGTGTGTATTAGAAAATACGACTTCTAGCAGGCCTAGAGGTTTTGGTTCAATTGTACAAATGATATTTAAACCTGTAACGATATTTTAAATGATCTGCCCTTTCTCTTTCAATATCTCGCGCTTTTAAAACTCAATTTGAACAAAAAGACCATGGTAAAAATGAATGACCTTATATTACGTCGGGAACTCGTGATAGTCAACTTTAAGAGTTACTAATAGACTTGGGGTCGAAGGTGCGATCTCAACCCCCTGTCTCCATCAGTGCTTCGTTTTACGGTATTTAAAGCTAAATAAAGCTTCATGAATTAGAGAGAAGCCAAACCAAGAGAACGTGGTCACTTGGCATCAACTGGGAACCTCTCGCTTAAAAGGCCGCGCACCAATAAACTAAGGCATCACAACAAGTTAAGAGGCCGATACAAAGCATATATTTTGGGTGATTGTTATCAAGAGACCATCATACTAAGAGAGCGAAGCTCGGTATTGATGTCTGTGCGATGGTCGTGGCGACTAAGGCTATTTTTAGTAACTTCGCAATCGCGCGCGCAAGCTAAGGCTCTCAAACATAACAGTAGAATTTGATTTTTGACGTGCGCGCGGACAGGACCGTTTACTTTCGGCATTCTATTGTTTAAGAACCTTGCGCGCGCGATGGCGAAATTACTAAAAATAGCCTTAGTCGCCTTGAACATCGCACAGACATCAATACAGACTTTCGCTCTCTTAGATTATGGTTTCTTGTTATATATTTTTAGGCGTAACTTTAGCGCGCTCCGTAAAGGTCGCTATAAACTGGTAGTAGGAATGGATGATACGTATCCAGACGACAAGTGGCATCCAAGATACAAAGGTAAAGACCTGGACAAGATGGAGCAGCCTGAACTGTTACCCCATGCTGTCATTGAGTGTGGGCAACCACCAAGCAACTGTACTAAATGTGACAGTCGGAAAGGAACGGCCTGTTTGTTTGATATGGAAAGAGGTTAGACAATCAAATGTCTTTTTATTTATCCTTTTTTATCCGAGGTACAGAATTTGAAGCGTGCAGGGATTCATTCATTTAATCATCCATCCAGCAATTCATTCATTCGTTGGTTGATTGGTTGCAATTGGTTGGTTCGTGCCTTCGTTCGTTGGTTCTTTTGTTCGTTTGTTCGTTCGTTCGTTCGTTCTTTGGTTGGTTGGTTAGGTCGTGCGTGCGTGCGTGCGTGGCAGGATTCATTCACTTAGTCATCCATTCAGCAATTCATTCATTCGTTGGTTAATTGGTTGCAAATGGTTGGTTCGTGCCTTCGTTCGTTGGTTCGTTTGTTCGTGCGTTCGTTCGTTCTTTGGTTGGTTAGTTCGTGCGTGCTTCGTTCGTTGGTTGGTTCGTTAGTTCGTGCGTGCGTGCGTGCGTTCGTTGGTTCGTTAGTGCGTGCGTGCGTTCTTTCATTCACTTATTCATTCTCACTACCGATAAGGTCGGTTATGAATAAACTAACTTCCTTATCATTTCTTATAGATCCCTGTGAATATCATGACTTGTCCAAAGAACTCCCTGAGGTAGTTGCTAGTCTCCAAAAACGCCTGGATGAATTTCGTAATTCATCTCGTCCCGTCTGGTATCCACCAGTGGACACAAATGCCAACCCATCAAAATTTGGCGGGTACTGGGGACCATGGAAAAAACTCAAAGACAATAGTAGTTTAATTAGTGCTTGGAATTCACTCAGCACCCTACTGGCTGTCGACCTGATTGGTCGGGAAAACGACGAAGTCGACCCTTATATCATGATTGATGATGATTTTAAAAGTCAAAATGGCGATCTTCTGCCCGTGCCAACGGACTCGGAGTGGGAGGCTTCGTGGAAGCCACAGAAACCTACTACAATTTATAGCACTAAAAAACCAGTTAATGTAACGGAGAGATTCTATTATAGACTGCTTGATGCCAAGTGAATCTTAAGTCGAATCCCTTATACCAGATCGAAAGGAACAAAGAAACTGTTCGTTTTTAAGAAGTGACCCTATAAATCATGGCTTTAAAAGTTCCTCACATTGCGCATATTACGAACTAAAGATGTTTGTATTACGGAGGTGTTCGTATTACGGAGGTGTTCCTACTATAGATGTCCCTTTATATAATGGTGGTTTCTCATTAAAGGTCATAGTGCCCATATTACGAACTGAAGGTGTTCGTATTACGGAGGTGTTCTTATTATAGATGTGTCCCTTTATATAATGGTGGTTTCCCATTAAAGGTCATAGTGCCCATATTACGAACTTGAGGTGTTCGTATTACGGAGGTGTTCCTATTATAGATATTTCGTATTACAACTCTTCGTATTATCAAAACGGTCGTATTAAAGAGATGAAGGCAATACAGTTGGTCTTCGTTTTATAGTTAAAAGCAAATAGTAAAACATAATATACATTTATGAAAATGTACCGTGCTTGGGTTTGTGCAGGCCTCCATCGAAGGCTTATCTTTCTGGCGAGAAAAAGACTGGGGAGGATAGTGAATGAATGGCTTTAACACATTTCCAGCCCTAGTCCTCTCTAAATTCACTTTGTTACCATAGAGATCGTAAAATACTCAAAGAAAGTTCTAACCTTAATATGTAGCTTGAATCTTCATTTGTGCTGATTTATTGACTTTGTATGACTCTCGTTCGGCTTTGAAATGAAGTCCACGCAGTTCCTTTAAGAACGTAAAAATAATTAGAGATATTAAAGAAGTATATAGATTAAAGGAAGGAAGGGAGGAAGCAACGAAGGAAGCAAGCAAGAAAGCAAGCAAGCAAGAAAGCAAGGAAGGAAAATGAAAGAAGAAATGAAGCAAAAAGAAAAGAGAAAAAGAAAGAAGGGAAGTGAGAAACATGGGAAGGGCGAAATAAAGAAGGAGAGGGAAAGGAAGAACGGATGGAAGAAAGGAAGGATGGAAGGAAGAGAAAGGAAGCAAGGAAACAAGGAGGGAGGGAGTGAAGGGAGGAAGGGAGGAAGGAAGGACGGAATGAAGATAGGAAACAGGATTGGAAATTATGTTTATTATTAGTTTATCAAACGACAAGAATAAATTCACGTTAAAGGTTTTCACAGATGATCATGACACTTTAAAATGGATGAGACCTTTCCTTTTGTACTCAAACCAGATAGATGAATTAAAGAATAATAGGCCTTCAGTTCCAGGAATTACATGTCTGGGTTTCATGTGTAGATCTAGAGCAGCAGAATATTTCACGGATCATCTATGGTTGATTAGCAGAAAAAATTATTGAGAGATGTGCTATGTATGAGCTATGTACCTATGGAAGGGAACAGGTGTTTCTCATTTCCTTAGTCATCTATTATATTCGAACATTCCGTAGAGTTCGACCGAGTAACTCCTCTAAACTGAATAAACAACATTTGAGTTAAATTTCACAAAAATGCACTAAAATACAGATTGATTTGAAGTTCGTATTCAACCCAATCGGCCCGGGACGAAGCTACAATTGTAGGAACGGAGAATGAACATATAAAAACATATATACTAAATTAAAACTGAATGTAGCTCCTGTGATATTTTTGACTCAGTTACATTGAAGAGTCATATAAAATGCGCAAGCAAGCATTTCAGGCATTTCGTTCACACAAAAATGCACGTCAGTCAATAGCCCCTTTGTACTCCACTTTTAATAACTTGGTGTTCGGAATGAGACGCGTGCACTGTAGCCAGCACTAAGCGGGTGTTTACATGGCACTAAGATCATTCTAGCTGGCGAATCATCCTACCTGCTATACATTTATTGCATTCTGTTTAGTAGGATGATCCTAGTACCCGAAGTGAAGACACAAATTTCCTTGTAAACAGAATGCAGTAAATGTATAGCAGGTAGGATGATTCACCAACTAGGATGATCCTAGTGTCATGTAAACACCACCTTACAAAGAAATTTGGAAATATTTTCAAAAGATGTTATTTGGATGAGATGCAAGCATCTCATAAGTGTTGAGGTAGAACTGGGCCTTGAGATATTGTAAAGCGACTGAGCAATCATTTTATGCTGGAATGAAAGAAAAGCGACGTTCAGCAGACCACCTGTTACTGAGTTTAGACGGACAAACTATATAAATTATTGCTCTGAAGTTTTCAATTTTATCTTCTGAAAAAGTTGACAAGAACTTCGATTATTGGTGCCAATAGATGCTTCAAAAAGTTTTCAAATAACAGAGAATTTTATTTTGAAAGAACCTGAAAAAAAAAGACTTTTTTGAACTCTTCACTGAGGATACGTTTTAGATAACAGTTTTAATTCTAACTATTTTTCTATATTGAATTTAGATGCTGATTTTTTTAAGACCTGAAAGATACGGCCGAATTCAACAATTCCTTAGACTAAAGAATTTGTCAAAAATTGTTCACTATATCACACTGGCTAGATAAGTTCTTTCTGGTAAATCTATTCTTTCTTTTGATTCGATTCAATTTGATTTGTTTTTCACTTGGGGAAACTTAGCTATTGAACGACTCATTTTAAAATGTGTATTAGTCTCGGGCAAATCCTCAAGTTCATTGCGTTGCTAGGTGACACTTTGGATTCCCGCTGGCTGCGGCGTGCTTCTCTTAAAAGGTGCCACATTCAAACAATCGCGTGGCTTTCTACTGAAGACTTAAATTCCGTGATCTATTCAATGTTCAAAGTTACACTTTGAAAGGGTTAAGAACCACGAATTAGACACCAAAGCGTGGCGGCGCCCGTCTCTTTTGTTTGTATGAACAATAACATTGAAGGAAAATGCTTTGGGCTTAGTTCATATGAGTAGCTAAAGAAAATCCAACAAGTGGATAATGTAACATTTTAGTCTTATTCTCAGTCTGTAGTTCATTTCAGCAGAAAACCATCTTTAAGAACATCGTCGGCAAAAAATGCTTTCTCAAAGTTCAGCTTTACATAAGTTGAATTAGTGTTTTTGATTGTTCCATTGAGTTGCATATCAGATACGTCTTATTGCTTGGCACAAAATATGCTTTCTTAATTGCTGTCATATTCGAGATTTGCCGCGGTCTGCCGGATTGAACGTTTCCTTTATTTATTTTTATTATTATTATTATTATTACTTTTGCATAACATATTCAATACAGCATTTTTCAAAAAAGGTTTGGTCTTTATGAAAATTTTAGGCCTCTAAATCGTACGGGGCAACTTCTATGAAAACAATCTTCTTCTTCTTGACAAAGTCGCTTTTCTTGTTCTCATTGAATTGGTTTTTGTTAATCTCGGGAAAAAGAAGTTCTTTGATATCTACTAAGCCTGTTTTCTTTTTGTTGTTAATTTTTGTTTTAACACTTAGTCTTAGAGCTCTTGTTTTTGTATTTCTTGCTCCAGTGCGTTTTGTTCTTAATTGTGAGCCTTGTTCATTTTGCTCTTCTTGTTTCATACTTGTACTTGTTCTTCTCTGATTTTTGTCACTCTTATTGGCATTATTCTTTCTTCTCTTTCTCAAAATTATTGTTTTTGTTCTTCTTCTTCGATTTCTCTTCTAACTCTTAATTTTATCGTCTTCGTCTTCTTCTTCTTCTTCAGTTCAGTGTTTCTCGACTTCTCTTCTCACTGTTGCTAGTTCTTCTTGTTTTTGTTCAGTGTTCGACTCCCTTCTCACACCCAGTTATTCTATAGTTCTTCTTCTCTTTTTCCTTGTTCTTTAGTCTTGTTTTTTCATCATAATTTTGTCTGCTAAGCAAAGGTATTTTCCTTTTGGTCCCCTAATGTGCAATAATTGCTCGACTGAATTCCAACAGCGAAACAATTTCAACTTGTGAAGCAAAACACTGTTTTAGTTAATCAGTGAAACAATGGCAAAGTTTTTGTTTTTGATAGTTTGAAAGGTTTGTTTTTAAGCCTTGAAAAATGAACTTAGTCGGTTGCTAGTGAAGTTGAATAAAGAGAACAATGCTCAGCTAAACTGAAACATGAATATATGAATGAAGTTGACAATGCTCTTTTTGTGTATGGCAATAGTTGGTAACGATCGCGCTGGTGTTTTTGATTTTTATTATCATTTCTTCGGTTTAATTATTTTTCTCTCAAGCTGAACTATGAAGATGATGCACAGCTTAGGAAATTCACATGCGAACCTAATTGCAAGAAGAAGAAAAAAGAAACCAAACTTCGCACGGTTTTAAAATGCAGTGGAAGTGAAAACCTGATTGAGATTGAACAGTTCATGAAGTTCACTTTACTTTTTCTTTTTCTTTTTTCCTTTTCCCTTTTTTTTCAAACGTTGACAAGAAAAGAAAAATGAAAATTAATACAATTTGAGAAACCAAAAAAATCTTTGTTTACATTCTCATTCATTATATTAGATAGTTGCACAATTGTTAACAGCTATCTTTCTTTTTTTTTTTTTTTTTTGTATTTAGTGGTTTGGCATTCATTTTCATACTCTTGATGACTAATTTTTCTATATATTTTTCTTTTTTTTCATTTGTATTTTATTATTTTTACTTTCATATATATTTTAATTTTTTGGTTTATTTACGGTTTTATCTCTCACACTCCCCTCTTGACTTCACGATCCATTCATCTCGACTTTTCCTTTCTTTTTGATTGATTTTTTTCTGTATTACTTTAGCGTAATTTATTTTTATCCAAGTTTATACTTTTCAATTTGAGCGCACGATTAAAGTCACTTGTTATAATGTAAAGTGGCTTCTTCAAAATGAATTCCTATTTGATCAATCATCATTCGCGCTATTACCACAATTCAACATGACCTTTAGAGGCGATAATTGCCTCAATTGGCGACTCTTCAATTCGTTTCTAGTTCGCATTTTGAGGTCTAGGCTCTCCCTATGCCCAGGGAAGAACTTAATATTAGTTTATCGTTGTGGTTTAGGGAATTAAAAGACTAGATCAATTTTGTGATTACAATCTCAAGGCTTGAAAGAAGATGCCTTTTTAAAGTGAAAAATAGCATCGCTTAAGACATAATTGTTTCGTAATTCTCTTTCTGCCGTATTACCATCCGGAATTGAAGAATTTTAGCTTTCAGATCACTCAATTTTTACTTCGTGACTTTATTTGCTTTTATTGCAATATTAAACGAATTATAAACTTTCAATATAGAATGTTCAGGAGTGTGCGCTTTTCATCCCACAACCAAAACATCGACACAAAAGCAAAAAGAAATCGGCTGCTTTTACCAACTTAACATAATTTGACCAATCTTCATTGTATCTCTAATTCTTTTGGTGTTTAAATTGTCTGAAGATCATTCCGGAAGACTTCTTGATATAAATAACCATACCAATAAACCTATTTTCGCAAAACAGTCAATTATTCATTTCAATTTATTCTACTTTACAACTTACTATTATATTTTCTTCCTTTCACCGTGAAATTGTTTCTCCGATTAAGCTGAATACTATTTTCGTTTTTAATTGCTTTCATTTAAATTTATTGCTCGGAAATTTTTTCACTGCATATACTTTAATGTCATTGCATCGCTTGTGACTAGTTTACTGTGGTGGAAATTGCTTCTTTTTGGAGAAGGAAATAGTGGGAAGGCTCTCTCTTTCTCTCTATATATATAATAGCTGGCCTTAAAGGATTGCCTCGAGCTCTCTGCTAGTTTGAATTCTTTGAAGTGAAAAAATATAAAGGTTGTATGTTTTACTATCAGCTGTCAGTGCTATAAGAATTATTCAGCAGGGACACAAGTCCATGTAATTAGCTCTCCTATCCATTACAATGAACCTGTTCTATCACTTTGCTCCCAACTGTTCGTCAAATTAAATTCATTGACTTCAAGACAATGGCTAAATGAACAGTGAAAATTGGAGAGAAAAATAAACAGTTGAATAGAGGAAACCCCATCGATCGCATCATTGTTTGGAGAGAAATGGCATGCATTGCATACTGGAGCTCAACGCAAAAGGCTTGCTTGGTTGCGTGGAGGCATTTACCAAACAAAAAATATCAAAGACAAATATTTGTTTGAAAGAAACAATGCTCAACACAGAGGGCTTCATATTGCGAAATAAATAACGTATTTATTAGTGGAAAATTCTATTTTAAGTCTTTCGAGAAAAATTATTAAAAATTATTGTTATTATTATATGGTTTCCTAGCATTGAAACAATTGATGCACTTGTATAGAGAAAAGAGTAAATCTTACGAAGAAGATTTCTTGCCGAAAATTGGGTTGAGAAGTAAATTACTAGTCAAGAGGGCTTTTCCGTCCGTGCACTCGTTCTTGGTTAGATAAAAATGGGCAGGCAACAGTGACGTTCAACAAGATAGGAACAAATTCGGTAATTTTGAAAAGCAAAAATGAAAGGTCTGTGGTCAGGAGAACAAGTCCTGGTCGTCCTTTGATAGCAGTGGGCTGAACTCATTACAATAGATAGCCAATGAACACAAAATATCCACAGGGAAGTACGAAACAACACTTTCTGCACCCTATGGCGAAAGAAATAAATATTTCAGCATAGCAAACTATTGTGTATTTGCATCCGTTTAAAATCATTGCCTCCACATTGGGCTGGAAATTTGCCCATGAAAATGTTATCTTTACTACTTGTTCCACTTCACTGACATTTCTAAGCATTCTGTTAACATTTCTGGCTCTTATTGAGCAATAATTATTTGAGAATACAGGCCGAAAAACCCGCAAATTAATAGTAACAGCGACAGGTGACTGGCTGTTATTTTCATATGTACAGTTCATGAATTATGAACCATGTTTGCAGGTTGTTTGGGGTTCCAAAATCTGATTGGCTACGAGCCCTGTTATACCACTCCACGACAAAGGTATACATATCTGCAACCACAAAATGAAATGAAGTTGTTAAGGAATTAATCTAGAGTTGCCAAGGCTTCTTATTCTCTCATCAATAGAAAAGGACACTGGCAACCTTTTCGGCTCATTTTTTATTTACTCTTCAAAGACGAAGCATCGCAGACCAACTGGCAGCCATTTCACGAGACCTTGAGCACAGAGTATCATTCGGAATTTCCCCACAAAAATGCCCAAAGCTTTTCTACTGAAGAGGAATTTCGGAGAAGCGGATACCTTCGAGTGGTCCACTCCCATAAACGCTCGAAAAGGTAAGAGTCGTACTTAGTTCACAAGTGCCGTATTCATTGAACAAATATTGGATGTGACAAGACATTGTCAGTTTGAAAAAAAAGTAAATATTCCACCAGCCATTTTACCCCGAGCTCCGTGTTCATTTACCATAAGTATCAATTGTTTATTACATTTTTAGCGAGCTGCGAAATCGGATGCAAGGAAAGCCAAAAACCCCTCAAGGTGGAAAGAGAGACCAAAGGGAAAGTCTTCGAAGTTCTTGTAGACGAAGTCAAGAGTTTTCCAAATGGGGAACGATTTTCATATCCTGCGGATGTGTGTGTTGGCGTCTCGTTGAGCAGTACCGCAAAAAGCTTATCCGGCCTGGAAACTGATTTCATAAATAATAAAAAGAATTTGTCTAGCAGTGGAAAGCCCGCATTCAATCACTCCACAAGTAGATCGAAAAATGATTCGAGAAAAAGGCGCCAAGACTACGATTCGGACAGTAGTGTCCACTATTCTACTGGAGACGAAGAAGATGAAGTTTCTACGTCGAGAAATTGCATTGGGATAAGCAAGAGTAAGAAGGCAAACAACTCCAGAAAGGAAAGGCCTAGTAAGGTGATTCACCGTTGTGAGCAATGTGGAAAGATCTTCAAGACCAAGTACACACTATCTATTCACCAGAAAATGCCAGATCACACCGAAAGCCGTCCGTTTGTCTGTAACATCTGTGGTAAAGGATTCCGTCTCTCCAGCACTTTGTGCCGGCACAAAATCATCCACACTCAGAAGAAACCTCACAAGTGCGAGATTTGCAACAAAAGTTTCAACAGATCGTCCACATTGAAGACTCATGTTCGTACACATAGTGACAATAAAGCTTTTATCTGTGATATCTGTGGTAAAGGATTTCACCAGAAAGGGAACTTGAGGAATCACATCATGATTCATACCGGAGAGAAGCCATTCAAATGCAGCAAATGCCAGCGTGCATTTAACAAAATGTCTAATCTGAAGTTCCATATGCATACTCATACTGACAACTTACCGTACCAATGTAAAATCTGCAGGCAGAGATTTGCTAAGAAATTCGAACTCAAACAACATAATGAAGACCTACACTCCTAAAAGAAACTAAAAGAATCCCAAACTTTGTCGTCAAAACGACAAAAACAATCCTTCTTCACAAGAAAGAAACTCAAATCATATTATATTCATTCACTTGTTTTTACGAAGCAGTTTCTTAAGATTTCGTTTCTCTTGGAATACAAAGCATTCTATGTTGATGTTTATAGTTCTTCATAATCGTTTATACAGGTTGTTAATGACAAGTGTGTAAACATCGCTCGAACATGTGAATTGGCCATTGTTTTCTTAACATGTGTGGGTACTCTAGTGGACCAATGTGAGCTTTATCTCTGAAACAAGCCAACTAATAATATAGCCTATTTGAGCCGCGACCTTTTCTCAAATTCTTCAAAGGAAAATGCTTTAGATTTAGTGGGGAACTCGAGAAAATTTATATTGAAGAAATTTATTTTTGATTTTCGTTCGGCGTTAAGCCGATGGCATCATGATTAAAAAAAGTGAGCACTTTATAATATCGAATCGAAGGAAATATTGGTCTCACAGCAATAAAATAAATCGGACATAACTGATGATATTAGTTAGCCAACAGAAATGATGGATTGAATTTTTGTAATTTTCAAGTTATCAGGTCGAAATTGCATGACTCTTGTAATAAAATTCAGATATTCAAAAAAGTGAATTTATTCTAGTTATAAATGATAAAAAAGGCCAAGTAACCACAGGCGAAAATAATTTTTTGGCACATTTTGCATGAAGATAATTTGTATTTTTTGAATGAACGCAAATGCATGAAAAATTCCTCTTAAATAATTAATTAATAATAACATCAAATCCAAGACTCTGTACAACCAAATGTTGTCTTGTTCGACTTATTGAGTAAAATTGAACTATTCCTTTCAATATTTTACAAAAAAAAATTTAATGTTTAACTTAAGAAACAATATTCTTGCCAAAAAAGGCAGTTTCTTGATTCCACTTGGATTGTACATTTGATAAATTATATTCACTGACACAATAAACAAGCATTTTCCAATCTACAATGTTTGAATTTGCTTACAGTCTTTGAACTCTTGCATACAGGTGCGTTCAGTTCCCTTTCCTCGAGATTTTTAAAACTTAATTCTGGTGCTAGTTCCAAAACAGTAAATATGTCAACCATTACTATTTCAATTAAACTTAATTCTATTAATATGCGTCAGGTTTCGGATGAATTTCTCAACGACTATTTTATGTCAGAAAACACGAACATAACAACGTTTTGATGTTATATAAGGGCAGTTGGGATAATAATAGAGCGAAATTTTACGGAAAGCAATGTTTTGACATTAAAAAATCTTACATTTTTATGATTTTTCTCGCCTAAATTTAACTCAGTAATGTTTTTTTCAATTGTAGTACTTTACAATTTGAAGGAAAACGAAGTCTTGTTTCAAATCAGAAAAAAAAGATCACATGGCCGACAACCATCTTTTATACTATTTCTCAGTCCAACTTGGCCAATTTCCTTGCTTTTAGTTTGCCTGTAAGGCTTTTACATCCCTTTCTTTGGAGTTTTTATCTTTTTTAAATGTTTAAATCTTTTATTTCTGAACATATTTTGACCGCCATTTTGTAAGAAGGTTAGTACGGCGTCCGGCCTCTCTGGAGACTGCAATAAATATTAAAGTCACGAAACTCAAGTTTAAAAAAATGTCGGCACGACACGTGAATTTTCAGAGAAGTATCCTGACTTCAACAATCGCAACAATTTACTCACTCTTCTTAAAATTATCTCTACAATATTATTACTCCTATTTGTTTGTGTAGCTTTGTTTCAAAGGAATATTTTCGCCTTTTTGAAACATCTCTTAGAACATGCCGAGAGCAGCCACCCCCCAGTGCACTGTTAGCGGTATCGAAGCGTCATTTCAAAAGAGACAATGCATCCATGATTAGATCTACTTCGACGAAGCCAAAATAAAACATTCCTCTCTCAACATGAAACTTCCTTCACCTCTTCAAATTCCTATAGCTCTATAACATCTTTCCCAATGATTTTGATAATATTGTTTTCTAGTAAAAATGAATTTTATAAGCTGTCCAATTGTTTTGACCGAGTTGTCCGTCAACTTGCTTTTATAACTTTCTAGCGACGAGAAGTCATTCTAACTCTCTCAGCTTAATGTAAATACTAAATATTTAGCATTGAAAATGTTTTAGCCAAGGTCACTTTAGACTTCGAGGAAGACAAAATGTTCAGGTTTCATGTTTTAAGAGTCAAAAATCTTCCAAACTTAACTGA
Organism: Telmatactis stephensoni; assembly: GCA_029948255.1. Taxonomy (NCBI): domain Eukaryota; kingdom Metazoa; phylum Cnidaria; class Anthozoa; order Actiniaria; family Isophelliidae; genus Telmatactis; species Telmatactis stephensoni. The sequence continues at coordinate 70,280 of JALIZF010000794.1, forward strand.
CATGGCCTCATAGCATCTAGTTTTGGCTACACGTGCATACGTACCGCCTCAAGATTTCTGGTACCAGTTTGCCAAGTGTCAAAATAGCAATTCTTTACTTAAAACATTGTCAAACTTCAGGAATAATAAGACCGTCATAGTAGACTTCTACTAGAAGGTTCTTTTCATAATTATATTATGTATATAAGTTGAGTTAGAAGTGAAGTGGGGCTATTTGCGGACTTGAAGTGGATGGCATAAACTCCCTAGCTATCAAGATGACTTCAAAAAGACCTCCAGCAACTTGACATTTCAATTATCTTGTAAAATCATCGTCATAAAATGATAGTCATTTTTTTAATAAAATGAAAGAGTTAACCAGTACAATATCTCCTCAAAGAGTTTTCAAATCTGATGAGTAATGTCGAAAACAAAAAATCTAGTACCCTTTTCAGTGTTTTACGAGCTTGAGTCGTGTTTCTATTGAATCACCTGTCAAAGAATGCCCACACGGAGCGTTTAGATTCTACTGCCCTTGCAACCGTGTATAGAAGCGTAGTATCATTTCTATAGAACTCAGCAAGCGACCATTTCAACTGAACCCTTTGTGTTCAAAGTCTATAGAAATTTGCCCCCCGTTGAGCCCGCCACACTTATATTTTGTTAGCGGTAACATGGCTAAAGCAATTTATTGTGCTAGGATGGTTTTGTTTGATTTTCACAGTGCTATCTTAATTGTTGGGAAAAAAAGCAGGTGACAGCGATAAATTGCACGAGATCTTTTGTCACGATACGAGTTGCTACCGAGCTGGCTTGAAGTTTTAACAAGTTTAACTTTGTCAACTAACTCAGTCTTATAAATAAAGCGTGCCGCTCAAGCCTTACAGACTTTGAGTTCAAAAACGCACGGGTTTTTTTTTTTTTTTTTTTTTCTTTTTTTTTTTTCTTTTTTTCTTTTTTTTTTTCACTCTTAAGCTTATAATAACAGCTTTATTAGTCAGGGAGCACCATCATCAAACTGATAATTTTCAGATGTCCCTAACTTATAAGCAGAAACTTTGTAGGGCGTTTTTAAAAGCTGTCCGATATCGCTACTCAGTTTTAAAAACTTGTACAAGACTTGCAAAACTGAATTGCTCTAGAAACACTGTTAAAATACATTTTCTTAAAAGACTTTTAACTGCGTTTTTGACTTTCATTACATAAGTTTGTGTTATAATCATTGATCACAAAACTTGACAACATATGTTATGCGGAATTGGAGGTAGGGACTGAAGAGAGAGGCCAGTATAGCGAATCTGCCTTAAGACGTGTTTTATGCCAATACGTCTGATTCATGGTGCACCTGTGCTCGAAAGGTAGATTCATGGTCATGAATGAGCTTTTATCAGGTATTTTTAACTTCGTAAAACAGAAAAAGAATTACCATAGCTGAAAAGAGCATGTTAAAATTAGCAAGACAGTGAAGTTTGAAGGAATTAAAACCAAAACTCGCGAGAATATGAATTTTTGAAAAGTGTGAATTTGTAAGAAAACCTTTGCCGGTAGGCATCTCTTGCCTACCAGCGAATGTTTTCATACAAAATTTCGATTTCGGAAAATTCATATCTTCGTGAGTTTGAAAATTACTGCATTCAAACTTCACAGTTTTGCTAATTTTGACGTGCTCTTTCCAGCTATGGTAATTATATTTCTGTACTGTGACTTTTGGAATTACATGATAAAAGCTCATTAGGAATATTGAAAATCAGTCCTTCACGATAATGTGACCAAGGTGTCTCAGTAAATTAGCGTCATCACACGGAATAATAGCTGGCGAAAGCTTGAGTTAATTCTTGTGAGATTCAGCGGAGAAAATAAAAAAGGCCGAAGAGCGAAAAAGGAAAGAAAGGTGGAAAAATAGACAACAATAGAGGGTCGAACGGAAAAGGAAGATAGGAAAGAAAAAAGAACAATAGTAAGAAAGTGAAAGACGGGAAACAAGAATGAAAAACAAGAAATAAAGGATCATTACAAAATGCAACTATAGATATTGAGTGTGAATAACAAAACAAGCAAAGCAAGTAAACAAACAAACAAAAATTGGTAAAACATTAATTAAAATCTGATTCCATAAGTCAAGTAGTTTTCACACCTCTGCATCGGTAGTCCCTCAAATCGTTTTATCACCACAGGTAGCCCAAAGAGTAACAGACTCACTAAGGCCAAATATTCGTATGCTCTGGCGAACAATCCAACTTTTCTTACGTTTCTGCTACACTGCACACCACTCAGTTACATTGTGTGTTGGTCCCTGCAACAGTTGTGCACAACAGTTGCAGGTTTAGGGTCAGTGTCTTCTTTTGAAACATTTTTTTCACCTTGCACACAGCATTGCAAGGATGCACACATTGTGCAACTGTGTTCCATGCGCACAATGTTGCAGAAGTTGCAAGGAAAGTTACAGAATGTGTCTGTGCATGTGTCTGTGCCTTTGCCGCTACATTGTGTGCAACATAGTTGCCAACTGTGTATCCAGCCTTATAGCAATCGTGTGCAACAGTTGCAGCTTTAGTATCAAATTATTACTTCTGTAACTTTTTCTGTAACTTGCATGCAACATTGCAGGGATGCACACATTGTGCAACTGTGTTGCTTGCATGCAATGTTGCAGAAGAAGTTGCAAGGAAAGTTACAGAATGTGTCTGTGCATGTGTCTGTGCCTTTGCTGCTACACTGTGTGCAACAGAGTTGCCAACTGTGTATCCACAGCAGTTGTATGCAACAGTTGGGATCAATTATTTCTACTTCTGCAACTGTTTTGGCAACTTACATGCAACATTGCAGTAATGAACACATGGCGCAACTGTGTTGCATGCATGCAATGTTGCAGAAAAAAGCTGCAAGGAAAGTTACATAATGTGTCTGTGCCTTTGCTGCTACACTGTGTGCAACATAGAGTTGCCAACTGTGTATCCAGCCTTACAGCAATCATGTGCGACAGTTGCAGCTTTAGGATCAATTTCTACTTCTGCAACTTTTTCTGTGACTTGCATGCAACATTGCAGGGATGCACACATTGTGCAACTGTGTTGCATGTGTGCAATGTTACAGAAGTTGTAAGGAAAGTTACAGAATGTGTCTGTTTTTGCCACTACACTGTGTGCAACATAGAGTTGCCAACTGTGCCATCCAACCTACTTCTGCAACTTTTACTGTAACTTGCACACAACATTGCAGGAATGCACACATGGCTGTGTTGCATGCATGTAGTGTTGTAGAAAAAGTTGCAAGAAAAGTTACATAATACATTGAATGCAAATATAGTGGCAAATTTGAATAACTATTGTTTTATACCGACTAGCCTCTCATTCATGTGAAAACACTTTTGTATTTCTAGTGTTTCTAGGCTAGTCAGTAGGACAATAATTATTCAAATTTGCCACCATATTTGCATTCAGTGTATGTGCCTGTGCATAATGTCTGTGCCTTTGCCACTACATTGTGTGCAACATAGTTGCCAACTGTGTATCCACCCTTACAGCAGTTGTGTGGAACAGTTGAAGCTTTAGGATCAATAATTTCTACTTCTGCAACTTGTTGGCAACTTGCATGCAAAATTGCAGGGGTGGATACAATACAAATTTGTTGTGTGCAATGTTGCAGAAAAGGTTGCAAGGAACTTTTTCTCTTTCTAATTATGTGGGTCTTGTTTGATTATCATTATATTAAGAAATTTGTACCAGTCCCTAATGGCTTGAAATCTGGCAATGCAATACAATGCAATGCAATGCAATATGCATTTATAAAGGGTGAACACTTTAATTTTTTGGTTCAACCATGTGTAAAATCCCCAAAATTTACAACCATCTTAAAAAATGTCCAAGTGAGAATTTTGGGATTCATTGTTAGCCATTTGGCTATCTTACCAGTGCCAGGCTCTCATCAATCATGCCCAAAGTAATGAAACGTACCACTCAATCATTTAAAAAAAATTTCCTCCATCTCACAAGAAACCAACCCTTGACAACCCTACTTGACAGAGTGAAATTAGCTAAGGAATAGTTCTTCTGATTCCGAAATTTTGCGTACCACTTGAACGGTAAACAACCTCGAGACCAAAGTATTACAAGTTGTTGGGTTACCTGTGTAATGCGCCATGTTTGTCTAAACCACTGATCGACAGTTTTACTTTCACTCGAAGCAACTTTTTCTAATTCTAACCTACACAGTTTCACAGAAGCAACTACTTTATCATCCAGCTGACAAAAAGATGCGAATACGGGGATCTTCGAGATATCAGCATAGCTATGTTTAGAAATTTAGAGATTTTCAATTCCCGCCACTGTAGGTGTAGCGGCGCGAGTGCACCGAATCGACACTGAATCAGATTCTTCACTTACCTTTTGATAATCCTTTCCACCTCTAAACGTTCAAGTGTTGTCAGGCTTGCCAGCCTAACAGCTTATTAGAAAATATAAAATAATAGAGACACACTTAGGACGTCCCTCTTTCTGTGGTTATACTGTATTCTCACTACCTTGAGTGACGATTCCGCTGAAATTCGCGGGCGCATTTGGATATATAGAGCGCGCGAATAGCTTTGGGACCAGGCCTTTTACTAATTCTTTCCATACTCTTGGAACCAGATCTGAGGGGCATGTCTCAGTGTTTCATGTCAGCCGGCAAGCCCCAATGAAAAAAGTACACTAACTGGGGCATGACTATTCCAAAATGGGGTGGTTGAACAGCGAGATGGCCACTGTATCTCTACAGTGTAGCCAGCCAGCATTATTATGTATTTTTATTATTGTGACCAAATGGCTGAGGGCCGGCTGAAGGGAAAATATTTGGCTTGAGGTCATAACAGGCACACAAGTCTGGGTGCAGATATGAGTTTTTCTAGACCACCCGCAAAAATCCATATGTGACCTGTCATGTGACTATATATCCAAAGGTTTTCTAAGAGCCTGTGTAGGGCCAAATGAGGGTCATTTGATAATAGGCATTACTCCTTTGGGAGTGGTGAGTTTTTGGGCGAGGGTGAAAGAGGAGGGGACCACACCTATTCCCCATCCTAATAACCCGATTACAAAATATAATTGGGCAAACTGTTTCAGTCAGTATTTTTTATTTATGACCTAACTTTAATACTTTAGATACATTTACCTACAAATATGTCGTGGACACCTACATTTCAAACTCGATAAAAGATCTATTGTAGATCAAATAATATTACTAATGTAACAATATATACTTTCTCTATATACTTTTTTTACAATTTCTTTTTGTCTCTGTAATAATTTAACCCTAAACTGTAGCCTATACAATATCTTAAAAATTATTTCTTTATAAACAAAATTAACGTAGTTCTGCAATGTCATCTACAAATGTTGCTAACATATCCTGGAATTCACGGATGATAACGAGGTTTCTCACCAGAAACATTAGATTCTTTTTGGCTGATTCTGCATCTGTTTCATCACCATGGTGATGACCACTGGGGGGGATGTCATGCTGTTTAATAAAAATAAATGAACGAATCAACAAGGGGTCTTTTTTTTTTTGAAGAAAAATAAGATGTGCAATTGGACTGTAATTTTTGCAAGATCCCATGAGTTTTCTTTTCTTCTTGTGGGAGGGGGGGGGGGTACAGTTTGCCACCTCACCCCTATTATGTTGTAATTATGGTATTATGCTGTAATAATGACCATGATAATAGTGGTCATCTCTAATAACAGTAGAGGAGATGAAAAATGAGTTATAAAGTACAGATTTTGTTTTCGGCCCCCCTGAATTTTCAAGTGTTATGCACCATCAAAATAAACTCCATTGGTTAGCAGGGTAGGGGGGGGGGGGATTGTGATAAAAGGTGGGGATTTAAGAGTTTTAAACATCCAAGTATTCCAGTCACCATTATTGACTGAATCAAAATTAATGGCTACCAAATTTGAATAATTTTGTTCTGGACTGCCTAGTCTTGTGTTTATGTGGAAACTCAAAAGCATTTGAATGGGAGCTAATCAGTCCAGAACTAAAGATATTGAAATTGGTCATCATGTTTCGATTTGGTGTATGCTACCTTAATTTGTTGACTATAAATTAATTAAGTATGACTTACCAAAAAGTCTTTTGTGTCACGGTCAAGTCTTTCCTCCAAATGTGGGAAATGAGGAGTATCTGGAGGGTCAACATCATTGTGCTTTAACTGAAATACAATATGAAAAAATTAATATTTAATAATTTGTTAGGTTTTACAAATGGTTGTTGAAATGTTCAAGGTGAGACTTTGCAAGAGGTGAGACAAGGCATATTTTTTTGTGAGTCTGAGACCCTTTTTTGCCAATTTCCTTTGTTTTCAAGATTTTATACTTTAAGATTGTATAGTTCCAGAAAATAAATTCTGGAATCACACATTGCTTTTTGCAAAAAATCAAGATTTTGAGACTGGCAAAATTTGGACCAAAATTTTGAGAGACTCTCCTTTTTGATGGGATCATTAAATACATAAATGGGACATATATAGTCTTAGTAAATTTGAAGAAAAATTCAGAAAATTCACAATGAATAGTGAATGAATGCAAAAAAATACATATAAAATTAATGAGCAAAAATTACTATAAAATAAAGACACAGACTGTCCACAAATCAAAACTAAATCAAATGGGAATAAAAAATTAATGATACATACTGTACTGCCAATGTATGAAATGACATCATTTAACCATTTCTGTATTTCTTGACTTTCATTTCTAAGTTCCCATTCTTTCATTTCCTTTGAACTTTGATATATAAAAGTTGCCGCTGACTTGAATCTGGATAATAGCCAGGAATCAGCTTCTAATATGTCAGCATCAGTGGTCTATAAAGAGTGAATCAAATTAAATTTATTGATTGTACAAGACATTTCACATTACTTAATCGGTTAAAAAAAATTATGATGTACATTAATTAGGAATAATAACATTTTTTGTATCTACTGCAGAATGCAGTAGATACTATGTCATCGTGTTGAAAATGGATATACTTCATGCTTCACTCCAATTATGAGTTCACGCAAGAGACCATAATACTAAGAGAGCGAAACTCAGTATTGATGTCTGTGCCATGTTCGTGGCGCCTAAGGTTATTTTTAGTAACTTCGCCATAGCGCGCGCAAGGCTCTCAACCAATAGAATTTGATTTTTGACGTGCGCGCGGACGGGACCGTTTGAATTCTATTGTTTAAGAGCCTTGCGCGCGCGATGGCGAAATTACTAAAAATAGCCTTAGCCGCCACGAACATGGCACAGACATCAATACTGAGTTTCGCTCTCTTAGTATTATGGTCTCTTGGTTCACGGTATATTGGTATTCACCAGAACATGCATGAGTTCTGACACGAAGTTCTGTGCTTGTTAACAATAGAAATGTGTTAACAATAGAAAAGTCGGAATATTTTCGGAAAATACGCGGGAACAAACAAGTAAAGACGAAATGACGTACAAATCCACCGAATGTCTTTCGGAAACATTCAGGAAAAACTGACAAGCACGAAGTGTGCACGAAGCTCCATGTGACTGACGACTGTTGACAAATTTGACAGGAATTCAAGTCAAAAATCTTGGTAAGTGATGTCAGTTTAACAATGTTTTTATGCCAATTGATAAGACTCAGCTGTAATAGAATGTGTCAGGTTTATTCTTATGGAGAATTTTTGAATCATTATTTAATTTTGAGCTAGGTCGTTTTTGAGTGTATTGAAGTGTTCGTCTCGATCTCGTTTGAGCCTTTGGCATCCTTTAGCAACAGTAAACAAGTTTACAACGATTGCTGATGTAAATTATCAAATAACTCACTTCATTGTACAATATTTCATCTCCTATTAAGGAAATGTAATGGCCTTCGTATGTACGAAGAGCTCAAACATGTGGACCTTGATTGCAAGGCCAAACAAACACTAGCAATTCCTTTTATAAAACCTACGACACTGTCTATGAAAGCTGTCTCTATTGATGTACGTAAAAACATTAAAAATATCACTTACCAAGTTTTTCCGAACGTTTCAAAAAGACATTCGAGGTAATATTACAAGTTGCCCTGTCCAACTCCATCAAAATTCTTCATCGCTATTCGTGTTTTTCTTTCCAATCAGCATTTCACATTGTCAAAAATATTTTTATAACACTTCTGCAGTAGATACATGCACCTTTCAGGTGCCTTTTATTTTTTCAAGTTAAAGTGCCAAATAAACTCTCACTCTCAATTTTTATTTTATATAACATTCATGGTCCCTTTCATGGTCCCAATTTTTTCCCGGAAACGATCGAGGGAGCAGGGGAAGTAGCAGATCAATTCTTCCTCTTTTTAATTCCTTCCCCAAAACATCCGAACAAAATAACAGTCAAGTTAAAATTTGGATGAAAGCGCTCTTTCAAAACAAACAAATAAAAGATAAGCAAAAATATTTGCTTATAAACTTACCCTGCTTTTATCTGAATATGCCAATTCGAACTGCAGACGAGAGACTTCCTCGGGATCCAGTCGCTTTTGAAGTATGTTTACCTACAATTTTTAAAAAATAAAAGAAATATTTTTTTTTATTATTACATAAAATTGGAAAGTGAAACATTTGTAAATCCCAAAGATAGCTCCGATCAAACAAGTTTGTTCCGTCCGAGTTATACAAAAAAATTGTCTTGAAAGTACAAGATCCACAAGATTCAAATTCTTTAAAAATATAAATGACTTTGATGGTGTTCTTTACATTTCAAAATTAATCTGAAATTTTTTAAGCCTTCAAACAATTAAATCTAAAACAACTTCGTCTTCAACATGTTCAAGTGTTTTAGATCTGTTGTGCATTTCACTGCATGCTGGGTGGTTCGAAGGTTGTTTACAATAACCCACGCTCGACCATTCGTTCATTCATCTTGGTAATTGATTATTTGTTCAAGAGGTTATTGAACGCAAAATACTCACCAAGATCTCTCTACACTTTTTAGCATCAGAGTCCAGTTTACGAGTTGCAGTTTGGTACTTTCGAAATTCCTCTTGTGTGAGGCGAATTCGTTTTCTTGATCCAATCATTTTTGTTGATCTGTAGTTGTAGTGACTTTGAATGAAAGATACGTTTGAATTGGCGGGCTCTTACATGTAGTTTTATAACCTTATTTGCTCTGGTTCTGGGAATTTTCCCAGCTATTTTTAGATCATGACTGATGTAAGAACTGTTACAGCTAGAGTAAACCAAATCACAGATAATTCCAAGAACTCGTTTCGAGATCACAAGCCATAGCAATGTTGACTTCCGATCTGGGAAAACCCCCGAGAGCACGTGCGAAGTTGGAGGTCCCCTGTTCTATTAAATTTCACCAAAAACCATTTTTTAACCAAACATTTTAACAAAAAAAAAAAAAAAAAATTCGCGTTAAAAACATCGATGACTGAGAAATGCAATGCATTATTTCGGTTTTCTGTTGCTCTTTTCATTGAAAATATAATATTGCACAACTTGTTTCGCATTCCCTTGTTAGCGATATATCCGACAACTTCCGGTGCCCTACCCTATATACACTTTCTATTTATAAACACTTTGGCACAAAATATTCTCAAACGTAAAGCAATTAACTCATCAAACGTGAATTTTCAGTTCTATAACTAAATATATTACTTTTGAAGTTTACAGGAAATATATATTTTTAGATTTTAAAGGCAAATTTACATTTTCCTTGTCATTACTTTATTTCCTTTTCAGCATTCCTGGAACACATTTTAGCGACTTTAGTCAGGCCAGCTCTTACTAATTCCTCCACGGACTAATAATTGCAGATTGTTGATTTTGCTTCTAAAAGCTAGGGGTCAAAGTTGATTCATGGTATGCAGAAATGTTGTAAAATGAGCAATCTGTTTCTCTCATTTCAAAGCAAACACAAACAGTTGACAGTTATTTTATTTTTTCGATAAATGACATTATTATTCAAGGTTAATTTGGCTTGCAGAATAAAGAGAAATGGAAAATCCACTTCCTGTAATCAAACTTTTAAAAACATTTAAAATCATTTCTGATTGTTCCTGATTATTTTCTTATTGCTTTTCGTAGAAATTGCCAAGCCTAGGATCAAGATACTTAGGTCTTAAGTGATTTAATCTTGTGACTGAAGTTAATTGTTAAACACACATGCTCTTCTCTAAGACAACTCAAAACAAATGCAAACAATATCACCACTTACATCATAAAGGTATTTATATCTTTTTCCACCCAAAACGTTGGCTTTGCTTTCTTTGTGAAATGTTCTTTATTTAATCCAGGACTTTTTAATTTGCAAACATACTTCAAAAGAAATTATCCAGCTTTGTTCATAATTTACTTTCATCAGTGTATAAAAAGACAAATTTTGGTAGTACATATTAATCAGGGTGTGCAAGCAGACCACGGGGGGTGAAGCAGTCTACACAAGCAGTGAAAGGAATGGGAGGAGCTTGTTTTCCATACAGCAATTTTACCATCTCCATCTCAGACAGAAATACCCAAGGCAGTGTATTTAATTTGCAAAGCTTAAAATCAATTTCTATCAGGCTCTTAGGGATAAAATATAAAAGAGATTCCATCTCAGATCAGCAGACCAAAGAATGTTATCTATTTTTGTGACACACCCCCCATTATTTACGTAAGAAGACCTGAGGGCATCAAGTCTGTATTGAGTTGACACGTACTGCACCAAATTGCTGGACCATGCATAAACTATTACTTTCATATCA